>UESW01004372.1:0-127778 GCA_900491605.1 Calamus simplicifolius | reverse complement strand
ATATATATATATATATATATATATATATATATATATATATATATATATATATATATATATACTTATACTTTACTTAAAATATAGGTTAAACTATATAAGTTATAAAAACCATTCTGAACTTTCTGCTTTATATTACTTTGATCCCTACCGTTAAATAAAAGAGACACTGTTTATTTTTATCCTATGTGGCAGCATACGTTAGCAGCACACATGGCATCCAAGTAGCAAAAATAAAATTAAAATCTACACCTAACCCATTAATCAGTTACTTAATAATTTTTAAAAATATAAAATAATAAAAATAATCTTCTCTGCCCTGTTTTGCTCTAATCGGGGTGAGGAGGTAGGGCAGCGTATATGTGGGCACTCATGTGTTAGAGCGAGCAAATAGGAGCGAAGGAAAATTATTTTTATTTTTTAATATATTTTTTAAATTATTAAATAATGGGTTAATAGGTTAGTTATAGATTTTAAATTTATTTTTTATATACCATCGTATGCTGCCACATAAGATAAAAATAAGGGATGCCTTTTCAATTTAACGATAGGATCAAGATGATACAAAATAAAAAATTTAGAATTATTTTTATAATTTTTAAAGTTTAAAAGTCAAAGTAAGATAATCTCTAGGTAGATAGATTAATTTTATAGTTTAACCTAAAATATACTAGAAAAAAACAAAAATCTACCATATTGGTTCGTTGCTCGGGAAATCTCGTGGATTATCGCCCAAAATCTCATCCCATACGTTGAGTCGTTGGGATCCATCAAACATCGCTTGACATCCATCGGCGGATCCAAGAATCATCAAAAAGCGGATTGAAATCTGAGCCCGTACAGACCTCAAATCTGCCCTCGGACGACGCCCGTCGCCCATCAGCCCCGTGCGAAAAATTTCCACCTTCTCCTTCCCTGTTCCGATCGAGAGAGAGAGAGAGAGAGATGCGGCCTCGCGAAAGAGAGGAGGCTCCGCCGCCGGAACCCTCGCCACCGCCACCGGCGACTCGCACCGGAGGCGGTCTTAGTAGCATGGTGGTGCGGCCGTCCGACAGCGGTGGGGCGGGCGATGTCGTGGAGCCGGTGGAAGCCCATGCCACGAACGACCGCCGCGACTCGCCTCAGGGCCTCCGCCGCCGAGACTCGCCGCGCAACCTGCGCCGCCGCGACTCGCCGCCTTTCCGCCGCCGCGACTCGCCGCCACCTCTTCACCGTCGGGAATCGCCTCTGCCTCTCCGCCGCCGCGGCTCTCCGCCGGATTTTCGCCGCCGCGGTAGTCCTAGCAACTTCCACCCTCGTTACCAGCGATTCAGTCCAGGTCTGTATCTGGTTTTCTCCTCTTGAAACCCTAGAGTCCGTGAGTTATGATGAATCCTGAACTGATTTTCTGATTTATAGTTATAGTATATGGTTTATTTTTGGGTTTGCTTGATGTTAGAGGTAAGTTATGGAAAAGAATAGGTGGGTGCAGTTCTTTGCTTCCCTAAAACGAATCCTTTAAGAGGGCTCAAATTGAGGGTCTCGGCAAATTAGGGTTTGAGAATTTTAGATTTTGTCTCGTTGGAATAATATTAAAGTTAGATCGCAACGAAAGAAACGCAACACTGGAAGATTTATATTTCCTTTTCTTTCTCCATCTATGTATTTCTGGTCGTACAATATTAACCGGCGTACCATGATTTTTGTAACTGTGTCTCCCCTTTCCCTACACAAAACTATGAAAGAGAGAAGAAGAAGAAGAAGAAGGAGATTGACAACATCATGGTGAGACGCAAACAACTGGGAAGGACATGCATTTAAAAGCATTCTCAACCGGTTATCTTATTTTCCTACTGATTTCCATGATGTTGTTCAGAACGTTTCCTCTTCAAGTTTAAAATTGGATTCTAAATTTTAGTTTTCCTTGGAAGGATGTAGAGATTTGGTAACATTTTACCTGGTGACTGAAGTTTGTATTGCCTGTTTATAGCAAAAGACATATGCTAATTAGTTATGGATGTTTTGTACAAAATGATCATGTCAAAACTTACTCCTTCAATTTTGAGTAGTTTGTTGATTTGGTTTCTTTTGCAAATCCTAGATGTTTCTAGACAAAAGGATCTTAATGATCATATGATTTGTGTGTTTCTCATTCCTATTTATCTTGGGCCATTAAGTGGTATGATGCTAATAAAATCAGACATGTTTTGGGCTATAGCGCATTGGGTGGCAATGATATATGCAGCTTTTCTGTTGCTGGGTTACCCGCAAAATATAAGAACTTAAGAGGGTTGCATTTATGCTTAGAATGCCAAGTAGTACTTTATTTTCTAGTCTCTGAATGGTGCATCTCTGTTTGCTAAATTTATAGATGGACTGAATGACTTTCTAAGTACAATTGTTTTTCAGTGGAGAAGATGAATAAATCTTGAATTAGTAGATGATTGGTCATTGTGTATTGTCACTATTGTGTGATAATTGTTCAAGGTTGCTTTCAGCTTATGATAGTTATATATTAATTGTGGGAATGAGTGATAGATGCAGTTGCTAATGTCAAAACTTCTCTTTTCTGCTCTTTGCCTAGATCTTTGACTCTTGGTTGCACATCTGATGTGATAAATATACTTACTGTTATGTAATGTTGTTTTGATGAGTAATATGCCTTTGCTGCACAGAGACTGGTGCTAGCTTAAGAGTCGTTCAGGTATTTTCAAACTTTAATGGATCATACCATTATCCATATTGCCTACCTCATATAATTGAAGAGGCTAGGCTTTTCTATTAACTCCTGACCGGCATTTTTTGTTTTTTGATTGGTAAGTTGAAGATTAACGTCAGATGTAGCCCTAACTAGGAATAGCTAGTGAATGAGGATTTATAAATCCAGCTCAAATAGTTGAAGCAAGGCTTTATGTAGTAGATATGGTATTGGGATGTTTGCAGATCTGCAAAGTTGCAGCTTTATCTGTTAACTAACTTCTCAGAATCAATAAGCACCGTAAAATTCTATTGCTTCATCATAAAATATATTGCACCGTATAGGATAAGAGCATAAGATTTTACATAACTATAATTCCTTGTAGAGTGGGAAAATGCATAATATTCCAAGTTGTAAGGGATTTATCTTTTGTCTCAAACAAAATTTATAGTTCACATTACCTTTTTCTTGGTCTTCCTAAAGTCTTTATGATCATCACATGTCTAGTGTCACATTAGGCCTTCCTTTGTGACACTGGGGTGCCATAGTGGCAGGCAAACTTTAAAAAGACATACAATTTCAAAACTCAGTACAAGTCATCAAAGAAAGTCAAAGATGTATGGGTCTACTACTTGATCACACCAAAATAAACAAGCTTCACTTAACTCTATAACTTATTGGAACTCTTTTTCTATCATTATTTTGTTAATTTTCTCTAAACATTTGAACTAACATTACGCAAAGGAAAACATTGTACATTTTCTTTTGGTCATTAGGTAAAGAAACTCTGGTATCAGCCTGCACTTATTTGGAAGGTGAATCTGGCTTTCTTCTAGGACAGTGAAGCAGACTAATTTGTGATTCAAATCTCTGTTATGAATCTAGTCAGTAAGTAAAGCCATTGTTTCTTGTTCCTTGTCACACAAAGAAACATTTGTAAAACTATGAGCTCAGCTGTTTGTTTTAGACATAGCTAAGAACTTGTCCTCGGACACTATATGAGAGTTAGTCATTTCAAGCTGGTGTAGAGAGACTTAATAATATAGAAGTATTCACTACCTTCCATCCTTGATTCATGTTCAAGCCATTGGACTTTTTGCTTTTCTTCCTCGAGTCATATAGTGGCTTGCTTTGGACCTCTGGTTTTCAAATCACTAAATATTCTTTTCATAATCTTTTGACCTAACTTTACATTTTTGAGTCTTTGTTTGAACATAACCTGGAAAGCTCGGATATTTTGATCATAAATTCAATTAGAACGCCTTCATTGCAAAGAATTAACAAAATGACCTGTGGCAAATGCTTAGAAAGAGGTATTAATGAATTATTCTGCAAGCATCATGTTTTCCTTTTTCTTATTGTATGTCTTTGCCCTTATCAGAATTTGATATGTTGCTTGCCAAATGCACTTCCTTGTATGCTAAAACATCAGTTCTAAGAGTCACATCTATAGGTGCTATTTTTTGTTTTTGATTATTTCTGTTACATCGAAGGGTGGCTTGCATGCTTATGTATTTTTGAGTATCTCACCATATGCACACCATTTAACTTTTCAAAGATATTTGAGTGTCTTGCTTGTTATCCCTTTGAAGCATTTTTTTTAATTAAGTTCCTATAAAATTAATAATTAAATAAACTGATCAGTGTCTTATACCAGTTTGATGACTCTGTGTTCAGACTTAATATGGACATGCCTATTGATCATGCATCTATGATTCAGAACTTGAGCTTTTTGCAATGAGAACCTTTCACATCTCTGAACACGATATTCTCATTTATCTTTTGATTTTTAAGATTTTTCATATGATGAATTTGCAAAGATCATGCCATTTGCTTGTAGAGTTTGTGCTAAGCTTTTTTTTTTTCTTTTACTTATGCACTGAGTTGAATGTTCAGTATAATGGTCAGCACTACAAGCTCCAAAATATGCCAAATTGAGAAAAATTTTGCTGTTGTCCTGTAACAGTTTCCAAGTTGGCTGGCTTGGATGCAAGATCATTGGTAATGAAGCCAGAATTTTAGTGTGGGTTAATGTGCTGGAAGATGTTTTTTGGAAAATGACATGGGTGGGTCATGAAGTAGTAGTCTAAGGATGGAAGTACAGTCTGAAAAAGACTGCTAAAGGATATTTGTGATGGCATACAATGTTCTTGATGGTGTTGCCATTTTGCACTAAGGCATTTACTGTGGTGTTCTTATCTTGTTGAATGGAGAAATATATGGACCCAGATTTCACTTCTGATGTTACCAGTGTAACTACTCAGCAAATATTGTTACTGGCACATAATTTAAGACATTTTACAGGAAATTAGGTTGAGAGTTCATTTAACACAGGACTTGGTTTATGAATTGGTGAAGGTGGAGAGGAAGAGCAAAAGAGATATAGATGAATTGCTTTTTTGGCATTTAAGTAATATTATTTAAGTAACAGTAGCATGACAGACTTTATAGTGCATCTTCTTGGAATGTTATTGACTAGCAACTACTTCTGCTCATGGGAACTATAACCTTCTAAGGCAGTCAAGATGGTTATTCTGACCTTGTTTTCTTGTTACTTGTCCAAATTTTTGGATTGTCAGTTCTCCTATTCACTATTTTCAACTTAAAAATCTGATTCCTCGTTTATTCACATTTTAGTTCGGCAGAACTTTTCTGGTATCTGGTAAAGGAAATAACAAGCATTTTAGGAATTTGAGTGGTTAATTTCTGTTGAAGATATGGATAATTGGTTTGGTATTCTGGGTAAAGAAGCGAACCTGTATATTATTGATTGGAGAAAGGAATAGTGAGTGCTTATTATTGTTTGAATGAAGGAGCAAGAGTTGAAGGCTGAAAATTTGCTGCTTGAAACAAATAATGGCACTGTCAGTTTCAAGGTTTGGGAGAGCAATCGGTTGCAGCATGACACCGGCATTGAGTCAATATGGTGGGTAGAATCATGAAAAGCAGGTGCACAAAAGTTACTTTGAACTTGTTCAACCTCTGAATGGGAGCATCCATTATTCAAATATGCTGATACATATTACAGAGGAAGCATTTCATGGCCTCTAATTCAGCAAAGGATTCTGGCAGAGGATTAATTTGGCAAAGAATTTATTTGTCAAATAAGGCTCATCTTTCAGGATTATCTAGATGGCTTACATGAAAACTAAATGGAATCCTGTCATTAGTTGACTTGAATCTGCAAATTTAGAGCCTTAATGCTTTGTGAGTGGTCTCTTGCACTTGGTTGTTGTTTCAAGTCTTTGTTGTTTACGTGGCCTGGTAGAGGATTAACATCAACTATGCTTCAGTTACACAACTTAGATCATGCAGGGGATAATCTCAATATTGCAAAGTGCTTGTAGGCATGTCTCTAGGTTTTGGAGAAGGAATTTTTTTTAGTATTCGTCATTGGTGGTAATGAATATTTGGCTCTGTGAAGCAGTCTTTGGAAAGCCTATTGGTGTTGAAGTAAGAGAATGATTCGTCAGCCATTGAACTGTTGTGCATGCACTTTGAATTACACCTGCATTGTTCTTCTCATTGGGAAGTCCAGCTCGATGTGCTCAGCAGTGGTGGTTTATATTGAATTGATATGAGCTAACAACAAATTGCTTCTTGATTATGATATTTGGCATCGAGTAATTAGGCTAAACTTGAAGTCTGGGGAATCTGGACCATTTCCTTTCTGCTATTTATGAAGCAAAATGGAATGCCAAAAGCCATGTGATTGTGAGTATTGTGGTAAATTTAGCATCAATATCTCTTGATAAATAAGTCTAAACTGCATAATGGGGTACAGACTAGATGGTTTCGGTTCTTGCTTTACTGAATGATTTCAGTGTGTACCTTACACTTTAGTTTGGTTACAAACCCAATGTATTGTGTAACCAAAACAAAGATGTCATGCTACTTATGCATCTTTCTGCTTCTTCCTTGCATGGAGGAGAGCTCTGAATGCAGGTAGTGCTCTTTTAAATTTGTTCACCTGTTGGCATGTGATGTGACAGATTGCTTCTGATGAACTTCTCTTGTTTCTGTCATGTTGGTATGTTACTCTTTTAAGCTTACTGGCCTTGTTTTCAGGATATGCTGTGCATGCAGGTTCCATTTCACCTCCACGTCAGCAAAGGCTGGATGATGATCGTTATGACCTGGGGTTTGATGGTCCGGTAGGATCACACTTTGGCCGTAGAGTTCGAGGTGGCAGAGGAGGTGGAAGGTTTCGAGATGTCTCACCACCTTATGGATCTGGAAGGGGTGGTAGGTCGTTTGGGAGAGGCTACAATGCGTCTGGACGGGGATTTCCATCCTTTGAAGGGAATATGTTCATAGAAATGATCCTAATTTGTCTCCTAGAGAAGGTGACTGGATCTGCCAGAACCCCACGTAAGTTCTCCATGTACCCATGCATTCATGTGCTAACAAATAGATATTCAAAGAGAATTCAAGGTTGTTATTCTTGTGATTATATTAATTTTTCTTGTTCAAATTCATGGTCCATTGGTGCTCTTTCTTGCTCTCTCTCTATCTCTCTCTCTCTCTAAAAGACACTCCTGGGTTCTCTCTTTTTGCTGCTGGACATCTCAGTTTTTCTTTTTGTTTTTTTTGCTCTGATTTCAGTTGTGGGAATCTGAATTTTGCACGGCGAACTCACTGCAACAACTGTAACAAGTACCGCTATGAACCTGAACTCCATGGTAACAGTCACAGTCGCAGCCCTCCGAGGGGATACTTCAACTCTCCTCCCCCTCGTGGGTCTCCACCAAGGATCTTGGGTCCACCCATTGACCGTGGCATGCGGAGAGACTTGGTTAGATATAGATCCCCACCTCGTGGTGGGTGGGACATGGATGGGCTCAGAGATTTCGGTGCTGGTTCACCACCCCGGGGCGTGGGGGAAGGTTTGTGGATCACATGCGCAGGGAGAGACTTGACTACCGTGATGAGCTCGATTATAGGGGGAGAGGCAAGTTTGAATGGACAGTGCTTGATGAGTGGGATCGTAGAGGCCGTGGACGTGATGGGTTCATTCCTGATAGAAGAGGCTATGGTCGACGCCCTCCATCACCCCATGGTCGGTGGGGACATGATTCAAGGGAGAGAACCGCTCGCCAATAGGGAACAGGCCAGTGAAGGGCTCTTTTATGGGTCGAGGTCGAGATGATCGACACCTGAATGATTCATATGTGGGTCGAGGACCGACTGATGATTTGGATGTGGGCCGTGGACGTGGTTATCGGCGGGGTACTGATTCTTTTGCCGGTCCAGGTCAAGGTGATCGGCGGGGCATAGCCCGTGGTAGGAATGAAGACATGTACTAAGTGCTAGATAAACAAATGAAATGATCTCAGTGGGAAATTTGTGGGACCTGCTTTTAGCGAGAGAACTCTTAATGCACTGGGACTTGGAATTTCTCCATCTTTCTTCAGGCCCTTGGCTGTTGGTGGTTGTAGTTTCTGTGTTGATTCGTCATCCAGACTTTCTTCATTATATAATAGAGTTTTTGATGGGCTCAGGTTAGAC
Organism: Calamus simplicifolius; assembly: GCA_900491605.1. Classification (NCBI taxonomy): domain Eukaryota; kingdom Viridiplantae; phylum Streptophyta; class Magnoliopsida; order Arecales; family Arecaceae; genus Calamus; species Calamus simplicifolius. The sequence goes on along the minus strand of UESW01004372.1, from coordinate 119,596 downwards.
AAAAGAGAATCATGGTCATGTTGAAATGGTCAGTTTAGATTTTGTTCGGACTTGAAGGTTTTCTGTTTATGTTTCCCATGTTATTATTGATGGAGATTCCTTCCGCTCTGTTTGATCTCTGTTCAGATGCTCCAGTTTGTCGTCAAGATATATGATAGGTTATGCATTTCCATTCATTCATTTCTGGACAGGGACCACGTAAGGTCAAGAGCTGCTATTAATTGGTTCTTTTGTGAATCATCGCATGAAGGGAGCTGGCCTTCGGTTGTTTTGATTGCTCTACTCAGTGCTACAAGTTTCCATGGCCTTATATAGACATCTTTCAATATGAAATTCCTTTCCAGACTGGCTTTTAAAGACTACTGTTGCGCTGCTAGGAGGAGCAATCAGCACGGTTAGTTCTCGACTGCATTGAGGTCTGGTGGCGAATCAGTGGTTGGAATTTTGGTGCTTGGGTGTCTTTTGGTTTGCCAATTCTATTTTAATGAACTGACTGTTGACTTACGGATACTTTTCCTCGATTGGTGGTTTTCAAGTGGCTCTCTATCTGCCGCCTGGTTTTAACATTTGCAGCTAAGTAAGAGGTGCTGTGGATCATGGGGGTGCATACCAAATGCCGCAACCTTGTGCATCTTTGGTCTCCATAGCAATTATTTTAAAGGTTCACTTGTGTTCATTATCAGGTTGGTGCAATGCAATTTATGGCTCGTTTTTAAAGCCATTTAACGTGATAATTTAAGATTACTAAGTAGATTATCATATTTGATAATTAGACATTAATATTTAATTTTTAATAATTTAAAATTACTATGGTAATTGAATTCTTATATAAAAAATAGGTATTAATGATTATCAAAGCCTGATAATTTTAAATTATGTTCTTGATATTTATATAAATATTTAACAATATAATATTTAATATTAATATAATATAATTTAAATATAATATATAGTTATATATTAATATGTAAATTTTAAATGGTAAATTATTAATATTAATGACCTTCTTTTGTATTGAATTGTTATATAATATATTACTACATATTCATATATATATATTAATTTACATAAAATATTTAATAATATTTATATATATTATATTGTATATTAAATATATATTATATATATATAATAGTTTTGAAATGATTTACAAAGAATTTTGATTTCTATCAAAACATTTCATATTTGGTAAAAAGAGAGAATGATCATATAAAAGATAAAAAATTATCTATAATAAAATTTAATTAAAATTTTAAGATGTAATAAATTTGTTATGGTATTTTATTATTATGAATTAACTATGGTAATTTTTTTTAATTTATTTTGAGATCTAATTATCAAATGCAAGATTAGTAGGAATGTAATATTTTCATTAGCTAAGCAATTATAATTAAGTTATCCATCTGGTGGTTACCACTGTTTTAAATTAAGGAACACAGTTATCCATCAGCCAGAGCTTAACATTGGCCGGTCTGATTACATGCTATGTTTGCGCAGCTGAGTGCTTGTTTTATTGCATGTAACTTTGGTTTGTGAGCAAAACACCAGCAATTATATTAAGTTTTACTGTTTGGTTAGTTGTAATTCTGTTGGAACCATTTGGTTGGATTTACAAGATATTCCACCATCTGCAACAGCTAATCTCTTGGCCACAACACCACAATGGCATTATTATCTGTTGGTTGCGCAGATTAAGACATACCAAACGCTGGAAGTTATATCTGAAAGTTAAATACTGGTATCCTCCTCGTTTTCTTTCATATTTGTGATCCATGAAAGATGCCCATGTAACGCCCTACCAGTTACTTGCATGAATCAAAGAATGAATATAGGTTCAGTAGAGCTATTCAACTAGCTCATGCAATAGAAGCAGAATAAGAACCATGTTGCAGTAGATGCTGTCAAAAATAAACATGAGCAAGTCATAAGTGGGACTAAATGATATAATTACACTCCATCAAAATGTTGATAAAGATATCATTACATTTAATGTGCTTTACTCTAACGTCCAATCAAACATTAAAAAAAAGAACAAAAAAATTGTTATAATACTATCAATAAAGATGGATGTCTATTGGTATTTTAGGAGAAGGTTATGTTAGCTTATGTCTATCAATAAAGATGGTATTTATTGGTATTCCAAAGGAAGGTTATGTATATTGACATTATCCATGTAAATTCTTATTAAACATCTTTTTTCATATGTCTATAAATGGATGGCATGGAGTTGTATTTGGGATACAATAAGAGAAAATGTATTGAAATTTTTAATACTTTTTGTTCTTAGTCTCTTTGTTCTATTGTTAATCTTTAATTATATAACACGTTATCAGCACGAGTCTTTACCTCATCATTCTATATTATTGAAAAATTTATTATTGAGATAATATTATTTACGCTTTTATATATTTAATCAATTCTTTTCTCTTAGTATTTTTCTTGTGACCCTTAGTTTTAACTTATCATTTGATTATATATATATATATATATAATTATCTTTAGTTCTTAATAAATTTGAAACAATTTTTATTCCAATAAAAGTTTATGTGCTAATTTACTTTGTGTGCTCTGATAGTATTATTATGGTAAATTTGATAAAACTTATCTATCATGGATATTTAATGCTGAAATCTATCTTGAGGCTAATACTCTTGGTGATACAATTAAAGATGGTAATGAGGCATCCAACCAAGACAAAGTAAAACTAAAAGCTGAATAACTAACGATAAAAGATTTTCTTATCCTTTGGAATAGCCTAAAAGAGCATTATGATCATCAAAAAAAGTGATCATTCTTCCCAAAGCTCTTTATGATTGGATGCACTTACGTCTACAAGAATATATGAAATACTTTTCCTACTTAAGAATGTAGGCAACAAATGTCAATACAATTTGTGGTACTGCAAAATTAATTATTGAAGGCTCTGAAAGAGTTTATATCATTTTGCCTAGAAGAACAAAATTCATAATTGATGATGCCTTATATTCTAAAAGGTCTTAAAGAAATTTATTAATTTTAAAGATATTCGTAAAAATGGATATCACATTGAGACAATTAATGAAAGTAATATTGAGTATTTGTGCATTACAAGTACGATCTTAGGTAAGAAATGTGTATTAGAAAAATTGCTTGCATTTTTTTTGGTTTATACTACACAAATATAAGCATAGTTGAAGTATATGCTATAGTAAACCAAAAGTTTACTAATCAAAATGATTTTATAATTTGGCATAACCGGTTGAACCATCCCGTTCAATTATGATACGAAGAATTATAGCCGTTCATTGAAGAATCAAAAATATTATGACCAAATGAATTCTCATGTGTTGCTTGCTCTCAAGGCAAATTAATTATTAGGCCATCATCGACTAAAATTAAGATTGAATCTTTTGGATTTTTGGAACGCATACATGATGATATTTGTAGGCTTATTCACCCATCAAGTAGACCTATTCATCCACCAAGTGGACCATTTAGATATTTCATAGTTTTAATTGATGCTTCAATTAGATGGCCACATGTATGCTTATTATCAACTCGTAACCTGGCTTTTGCAAGACTACTAGCTCAATTAAATCGACTACGCGCTCATTTTTTCAGATAATTCTATTAAGGCAATACGCCTGCTGGTGAATTTACCTCTCAAACATTCAATGATTATTGTACTGCTATTGGAATCACTGTTAAACATCCCGTAGCATATGTTCCGTAGCATATGTCCATACTAAAATGATTTTGCGGTATCGCTTATCAAACAGATCCCATTGATTGCAAGACCATTACTTATGAGAGCAAAACTTTCTTTGTCTACATGAGAACATGCTTTTACATGTAGTAGCACTTATTCAGGCCAACAAATTATCATGAATTCTCTTCGTTACAATTAATTTATGGTCAGGAGCCAAATATTTCTCGTCTAAGAATTTCTGGATGTGCGATTTATGTTTCAATTAATCTATCACAACGCACTAAGATGTAACCTCAAAGAAGGTTAGGGATATATGTTGGGTATGAATCTTCATCTATAATTAAATATTTGAACCATCTACTAGAGATTTATTTATGACACATTTTGTTGATTGTCATCTTGATGAGTCTATTTTTTCAATATTAGAGGGAGAAAATAAGCAGCTGATAAAAGAAATTAGTTGGATTAAATTATCATTGTCCCATCTTGATCCTCGTACAAAACAACATGAACATGGAGTTCAAAAGATAATTCTTATGCAAAAACTAGCAAATCAACTACCATACATGTTTACTGACCTTAAAAGAGTGATAAAGTCACGTATACTAGCTGCAAATGCTCCAATCAGAATTATTGTCCCTGAAGGACAATCTATCGCTGCTAATGAGATAAAGGGACAAGTAAAGCGTGGTAGATTAGTTGGTTCCAAAGATAAAAATCATCACAAAAGAAAAGGCGCAAAGCATTTAGATGATCGGATTGAAGATACTATGACTCAAGAAAAAATTTTCAGTATAATAAAAGAAGTAATTGAGACTCCATATGAGTCTGTTCTAAAAGAGAATAAGGTACCTAAAATAGAAAAAAATAAAGAGATATCTATCAATTATGTTATGACTAGGGAAAGATGAAACCGATATAAGATGATCGTCGATGAAATGTTTGCATATTATGTTGTGCAAAATATTGAAAATAAAAATGAGGATCATGAACCAACGTCTATGGAAGAATGTAAAATCGACAAGATTGGCCAAAATGGAAAGATGCAATCGATTCTGAATTAAAATCACTAGCGAAACGTAAAGTTTTGGACCGATTGTTCAAACGCTTAATGGTGTAAAACCTGTAGGATATAAATGGGTATTCATGCGAAAGCAAAATAAGGATAATAAAATTGTGAGGTATAAAGCATGTCTAGTAGCTCAAGGGTTCTTACAAAGACCCGATATTAAATATGAAGAGACGTATTCTCCTATGGTGGATGCAATAACTTTTCGATATTTGATTAGTTTGGCCGTGCATAAAAAACTTGAATTGCGTCTTATGGATGTGTGACAGCCTATCTATATGGCTCACTTGATAATGATATCTATATGAAAATCCCAGAAGGATTACATTTTCCTAAAAGGTATAACTCTAATTCGAGAGAACTTTATTGATAAAATTGCAGAAGTCTCTCTATGGGTTAAAACAAGGACGACACATGTGGTACAATCATTTGACTGAATACCTATTGAAACAATACTATAACAATGATTCCATATGTCCTTGCATCTTTATAAAGAGATTTGGATCACAATTTATGATCATTGCAGTATATGTTGATGATTTGAACATAATTGGGACTTCTGAAGAGCTTCAAAGGGCAGCAGATTGCCTAAAACAGAAATTTGAAATGAAAGATCTTGGAAGAACAAAATTTTGCTTTAGCTTGCAGCTTGAGCATTTTAAGAATGAGATTTTTGTACACAAATCTGCTTATACAGCAAAGATACTTAAAATATTTTATATGGATAAAGCACACCCATTGAGTACTCCGATGATCGTAAGGTTACTTGAAATATTATTTCCGACCTAAGGAAGATGACAAAGAACTACTTGGTCCTAAAGTATCATATAGCGCAATAGGTGCATTAATGTATCTTGCAATTCACACTCAACCTGATATATCTTTTCCAATAAACTTGTTAGAAAGATATAGTTCTTCGCCTACAAGAAGGCATTAGCAGGTGTTAAGCACATATTTCGATACCTCGGACATACAATGGATATGGGTTTGTATTATTCAAATTTGTTCAAATCCGAGTTGGTAGGTTTTGCATATGTAGAATATTTGTCTGATCCTCATAATGGTCGATCACAAACAAATTGTCTTTACATATGGTGGCACTGCTATTTCATGGCGTTCTACAAAGCAAATAATTACGGCAACATCATCTAATCATGCCAAAATTTTGGCAACTCATGAAGCAAGCCATGAATGTGTATGGCTTAGATCGGTAATTCAATACATTCAAAAGACATATAGATTGTCCTCTCAAAAAGAGGTACCAACTATTTTGTATGTAGATAATACAGCCTGCATAATCCAACTGAAAGGAGGGTATATCAAAGGTGACAGAACAAAACATATATCTCCAAAGTTTTTTTTATTCATGACCTTCAGAAGAGTATATTCAATAAGTTCGATCCAGCGATAATCTCGCTGATTTATTTACGAAAGCATTATTTACAAATAGATTTGAGGAGTTAGTCCAAAAAATTGAACCGTGACGATTCAAGGATCATGAATGATAATTTTAAGGAGAGTATATCAATAGATGCAGTCAAAAGGGTAGCAAAATACTATATTCTTTTTTTTTAGCTATGATTTTGTCCCATTAGGTTTTTCTTGCAATATTTTTAATGAGGCAGTATCCTCTCTCTCTCAATAAAAGATATGAATGAAGTACTATTTCGCTTTTATATATTAAGAATTTTTTATAGGTTTTTACTTAATAAGGTTTTAATGAGGTACATGCTTGGTCAAATAAATAGACATCCAAGGGGGAGTGTTATAATACCAATAAAGATGGATGTCTATTGGTATTTCAAGAGAAGGTTATGTCAGGTTATGTCTATATCCATTGGTATTCTAAGAGAAGATTATGTCTATTGCCATTATCTATGTAAATTCTTATTAATTTTGATGAATTTAACATTTTTTTTTTCATATGCCTATAAATAAATGGAATGGAGTTGTATTTGAAATTATTTAGATGGAATGAAAAAATATATTAATTTTTTTAAGTTTTTATTCTATTGTTATTTTTAATTATAAAAAAAAAAAAAAAACTTGTATTCCATGATACAAGCTCTTTGGAATCAAAGCGCTGCCTAAGAACTTTTTCCACTTCAACTTGCTTCCAAATCAAAACTTTCGTGCCGTGAAGGCCTGCCGTCAGCTCTATCATCGCGATGGTTACGCGGGTCATCCAGAGTTCGCGATGGGATCAAACTCCACCATATCATACGATGCGCCCACTTTATCTTTGTTTATTATTCTCCTTATTTTTAAATCCCCTTTCAAACATATGAAGCCGCGGTCACCACCTCCATCCGACGGCCAGCTACCGGCCGCCCCCAAGCCTGCGTACTCAAAACCGCACGATGCGATCGGGATATGCCATCCGTCCGATCAATTATTGGAATTTGATTTCAAAGCTCGAGAGGGAGAGACAAGGAAGCCCCTCAATCAAAGCTCCTCCTCCAAAAATTTTTCCCGCATAACCGCAAAAGCTTCATCTTTTTCAGTCACCCTCCCCGCTGCTCTCCCCTCTCGCCGGATCTCCGCCACCCGATTCCCTCTCAGACGGCCGGGATCTCCCCCGCTTCCGTGATCTTATCTCGCGCCGCTCTCACGGCATCGATCTCCTGACCGGCGCCCTTCCGAACATAATGCTTTTGGATTCTCTTCAATCTCCCGCGCTGATGCTGGATTTGATGGTTCCTGGCGGGCGTGGGATCCCCTGATCAAATTTGTTGGCTTTTTGTTTCGATTCTTTTGTGATGGTTCTGGGCTTCGGTGGCTGCGATGGAGATTAAATCCGCCGCGCCGGTGCCGTCCGATTTCCCCTCGAAGAAGCTCGCCCGCCAGCTGGATTTCACCGCGGCGCACTGTGGAGCGCCGGGGGCGGGGCCCCTCGAGCAGCCGTCACCGATGCCACTGCCGCTGTCTCGACCCTCGATTCAAACGTCCGTGAGAGTTATCTTCCCTTGTGTTTTTTTTGATTCTCGAATTCAAGTTTGGGTTTTGATGGTCCTTGATTTTAGTTCTTGGGTTTAATCGACTTCGGGTCGCATTTTTTTCTCATTTGGCTGTGATTTTTTCCCTCATCATGATTGCAGCTGTCTTGATGAGATGCCACTGTTTCTTTCTTCAAGTTCATTCGTTCCCTGAAATTTGACACTCATTTTTTTTCTTTTTCTTTATTTTTTTAAGGTAATAAAGGGGACCCTCTATTTTCGATCTTAAGGCTTTAGATTGAGAGACAGTTGAGATTTGGAAAAACTCTAGCCTTTATTATTAATAGAACAACTGTAAGTTTGCTCTAATTTTTTGTAACTGGCTATCAATTGTGTCACTGAATGGGTTTCTTAGATACAAGATTCTGGCATATTTGGTAACTCTCACGTAGATGGTTTGATCTAAGATTGCTTATTTATGATTAACTTCCTTTTTACTTCTGATGCTATTTCTTGTTGCCAATTTTGGTTGTTGATATCCGATCTTACTTCAGGTCTCACAAAGACCACCATTTTTTCTCTCTCTGATACTGTTGGAGTGCACTACTTCTTCCACTATAATCAGAAAATATTTATATAATTCAGTGCATATGTTATTGGAAGAATGCTTAGATGTGGACGAGACTTCAAAATTACTGTTTCTTCCATGACAATTGATAAAACTTGGTGGATTTTCTGAACTTTGGTAGTTAGCAGTGTGATTGTTTATACAAATTCTACCTAAGAGTGAACATTAGTGCCTGTTCTTCTATCTTCAGGAAGCTGGGGTCTCCAAGTTCAAGATCGTTGCCAATATTTGAAGCTAAAGTCGGTACTCCAAAGAAACATAAGCAATGCAACTGCAAAAACTCAAGATGCTTGAAGCTGTAGGTGCTATGCTTATTTTTTGTTTATGGAGATATTGTGTTTACTGTTTCTATTTTTCCTTCTTGGTTGCATCAATCCTCTATTTCATAAGCATGCCTATGTGATCATTTTTTGCTTTAAGATGTACTACATATACATTTCATTTATGAGTTGTGACATGTTTACTTGGCTGAACCATCTAATAATCTTGTTTATTGTTCTTGAGGGCTGTACCTGAACCTTTGTGGTACCCCAAATTTAGTTCTACACTGAATGGGATAAAAAAGTGTTATGTGCTTATACGTCAAGTCCCCTTGCTATTATTAACTTTTACTCAAGTTTTTAGGCTATATGTTTTCGGCCCACTCCAAGTGTGCGAAAGTTGGTGGGCATGAGGAAAAGACTATCCATGGGATGATGGGCTCGGGATTAGATTCTGGCTAGCTTGTGGCATGTAATGAGAACGTTGCATTATAAGAAAAGGAGATTGTGATATCCCAAATTTAGTTCCATATCGGACATTACATTATAAGAAAAAAAGGAGATTGTGATATTCCAAATTTAGTTTCATATTGGATAAAAAAGGATGAAAAATTCATTCATCTTAGTCATTTCACAAGAAGAAAAAAAAAGAAAACAAGGGTTCTATTAAAGAAATGTGTTATATGCTTATAACTCAAGTCTCCTTGTTACTCATTAACTTTTCGTCGAGTTTTTTGGGCCGCGTAATTTTGGCCCTGTAACGAAGTTAATTGTGCTAGTGGATGGGCTTGGGGTGTTGCAACTTTCCTCATTCTGGAACCTAAACTATCATTTGGCAAAGATCTTGAAATCAACATTCAGGAGAAGTGAAAAGATGGAGAAACATGTCATTAGTGTTGCAGGTTACTTCTTTTGGCCTACTTGGGCTAGAACGAGGTAATCTATATTTGAGTTAGACATGAAATTTGTTTGCATGGTTCTTATTTGGGTTCTAAACCCAGACTTTGTCTCAAATTTGGTTGATTTTATTTAGGTTTGGATGAAATGAGTTTAACTGGACCCAACTACATGTAAATAGAATAGCATAAATTCTTGATCTAGTTCGTAAAAGTGAGGCTGAATCAAAAATTATCTGAATCCATTATCAATGGGTTGGTTTAGGTTTAAATTTGAGAAATTGAAATAATTTTAGTTGTGTTTGGACCTGTTGGTCATGTTAGAGCTAGATAGTTGGGCCCAATCTGATTCAATTGATCACCCTATTGCTTTAGTGAAATCAAGAATCATCCATGAAAGGGAGAAAGGGACTACAATTTCATGCTGTTGCAGTAAGGTGGAGAACAAAGTTAAGTGATTTATTATCAGTTATTTTTTTGATTTAGTGTATTTGAAAGTTATTAATTTCTAAACTTTCACTTGTGGTGTATCCCATTGTTATCTACACTTGGGTTGCAATACTTTTCATAAGATTGCCTTGCATTCTGCACCCTGAATTCTTTGCATCAATGAAAGCTACTTGATCAATTAGCTTAATTCTATTCTAAGCTATAATTCTCACCTACTTTCCTTTCTCCTAACTTAATTCTTTTATTTGTGCAGTTATTGTGAGTGTTTCGCTTCTGGGTTATATTGTGATGGTTGTAATTGTGTAAATTGCTTTAACAACATAGAGAACGAAGCTGCTAGGCAGGAAGCCATTGAAGCAACTTTGGAGTGCAACCCAAATGCATTTAGGCCTAAGATTGACAACAGTCCACAAGCAAACCGGGATAGTAGGGTATGCAATTATTCTTTGATTGGAACATATACTGGCTGCCATAGATATACCAATATAAGTCTGTGTGGATATATATATATATACACACATGCGTACCTTTTTACAGTATACATATCACCACATGTGTTCAAATATTAAGATTTCCATGTATTACTCACTCATAGTGCATACGTAGTATCTACAAATGTAGTGGTCATTCACTTTATAGATTACTAATTATTGAAGCTTGGAAGCTTTAAAGTATAGGCATAATATACTTTTTCTTTATGCTTTTACACGTACCCTATCCTGAGCTACAGGGATTTGGGCACAGCTTTCTCACCTCTGTGCAGGGTAATGTTAGATTTGGCCATCACTTGCATGGTGAATCATGCATCTTCAAGACAGTACCTTGTATTACGAAGGTTCAGGAAGCTATTTATATCGTTGCTTGAAAAATATATAATATTTGAGTCTAGCCTCACCTCATGCCTCCATCACGCTCTCCAAATTTTCCTTGAGGTTCTTTAGAATATATCACATGAAGAAACAAGTGAGAACACACACCCTGTGTCTGAAATTACATATTTTATAGGGATGGTGGACATAATCTTTGAATTTTTGTATACCCAATATAAGTGAAGGGATGGTTTTGTGTTTATATTTTACACAAAATTTTATATGGTATGAAACTCCCAGACTCAGTTTGACAAGCTACATTATTGCATCTCATTTTCATACCATGGACTTCTGTCAATATAGGTCAATGCAATTGCTGTAAATGAGCAAGTTAAGTTGAAGTTTTGCCAAAATTTTCCATGTTCCTGATGTGACTTGTCATGACTCACAAGATGAAATGTATGGACCATATGCTATTTTATTCACAATATTAATTCTGCTTGCTCAACTCATGTTTTGTTTGGTCTCAAGAGTTTCCCAGATGTCATCCATCAGATTTTTCTTTGGAATTGTTTGAACTTAATTTTTGCGTGGAAGTTTCAAAATTTTTATTTGGAATTGTTTGAATTTATTTTTTGTGTAGAGGTTTCAAAAGTCAATGCTGCTATACCTAATTTTAACTGCAGAGATAAGGAAAAAGATACAATGCAGAGAAGTTGAGAGAGAACGAGAAAAAAAAGAAGATGACTTATTCAGGGCATCTAGAGCTATGCTATATTTTTTATGGATAGATTAAAAATCCTTCTATATATTGATCCATGTAATCTTTCTCCAATTCTACATAATCTCAAAATAGTACACCTAATTGGCATGCGGTATTTAAGTTTGAACCATACATAGCATGTAATTTATTGCCCTATTGCATGATGTTTGGAAATAGGATTTCACATTTGAAAGATTGAAAGAATTTGTGTTTTTTGATATACAGAAATACAAAAATACTTTGAAAACATCCAATTCAGTATTGTGAAGCAACTGAAACAGCATAAATTAGAGTAGGGTAATATCATGTCTTTGCAGTATGTGAGAACATTTTGTGTATTTTCTTGCTGATGTTTACTGGTACCCAGTACAAGATGGTTTGCACCATATCTTCGTTGGCATAATATATGCTGCTTCTAACATCATCTACTAATATATATGCTGCTTCTAACATCGTCTACTATTAAATTGTGTGAAATAATTCTTTGGATTTTGAAGAAGAATACATTTCTTTCCAGCAACTGCTGTTGCAACTAATCCATCTTGACATGTCCTCCCATGCTTATGCTTTCATGCAAACACAAATGTGACATATGGCAACTTACATTATCTAAGTTGTCCTTAGTTGATAGTGGTGTACCCATGCATGGCCATGTTGTAGAACTAAATGGCATTCGATCTGAAGGACCTTAAAAATACTAAATGTCCCATTAAGGTAGGAGAACTCAACAGAATGAATGATTTTAGCACACAAAAAATGGCAATATCTATGAGAAAATGACAATCTATGAACAACTACAATGAAGGCCCAAAGTGTTTTGCAATTTCATCTAGAGCTTTGAGATACGATGAAAAGGTTAGATACCATAATACAATGTTGCAGGAATTGAAGATGAGACCACTTCTATCATATTGGGATTGAAGTAGCTTTCTGATATGGTTAGAATCACTGGAAAAAGGGAGAGTTTATGGAGCCATTTGGTTGTACGTGATTTGTTTGTGATTTTTTTTAAAATAAAATCATAAAATCTGATTCTCTGTAAAACAATTTTTATGAAAAATATGGGGAACATCTTGTTTTTTCCCCTTCTAAAACTCATTTTTCAGGTTTCATAAATTGTAAGTTTTGACATAACAGATTTTATTGAAAGCAGGCAAACAGATGTCACTGTCACTTTGAGTCTCTGTAAGTCCACTTTCATAAAAGTTGCCAAGCAAGCAGCCCCTAAATGAATTTAACTGTCTTATTTATAATTGATGGTTATGATTGTTTCGACTTTGGATCAGCTTTCTTCTCGAAACTTCTATACAGAGCATGAATTTTCTTTTAGAAAATTGGTGGTGAATCCAATGTCCTTAGATTGTTGATGCTTCAGCATTCTCAGTGGTGGTTGGTTCCTTTAAGTCATTGCTGATTTGATAGCGACTAGATTTTCACTTGGAAAAGAGATGACAACCCCACTACTTTCACCGTCTCTGCAATCTATCATTCTGATGAATTATTTATCTTTGAGGCCAAAGTCTTATGACATTTTTATATTGAAGATTATCATTTCAGGCTTTGTGATTCACCATTCCATAGGGGAGATTATAAGGGGGCTTGAATATCTCCCAATATATAAGCCCAAATGGAAAAAATAAAAATACCCTAAGAAACTAGGATCAACACTGATCTGGGCCATATTTTTATTTTTTCATTCCCGGCCCAATACAGGGCCCAAAACGCGGCCCAAAGATGGCTTGAAGTCGGCCCAACAGGGCCCAAAGTGAAAACGGCCCAATCGGCCCGCGACTCCTCCTTCTTCCCCCCCCCCCCCGCCTCATCCGAAATAGGGGGAGAACTGTGCCGGAGCCAGTCGCCGCCATGGCCGAGCTCCCCCTTTCTCTCTCTCCCACAATCTCTCTTTCTCTCTCGTTTCCTCCTGTGGCACGAATTGTGCCGGTGGCACGGTCGGCCACCACGGCCGGCCGGACCTCCATCGAACGTTTGCCCGGTGCCGGTGGAGGCCACCGGCCGCCGCTCAGGCCCGGCGAGCCGGCGGACACTTCGCTGGGCCCGAACCAAGCGGTGGACCGCTTCTCTCTCTCATTCTCTCTCATTCTCTGTTTCTTACCTTGAGGCTGGGGGGATGGTGATCATGGCAGGAAGGAGGGGTGCTCCCCCCTCCTTATATTATAGCGAGAGGAGGGTTAGCCCCTCCCTTGTGTCCGTGTGAAGAGGGGGCACGTCGGCGCCCCCCCTCTTTGACTGGCTGCGGCGCCCCCCCCCCCTGCCAAGCCCATCAACAATGGCGGAGGAAGGGGCGGCGCCTCCCTTCCTCCGTTCAAGATGGCGGATCCTCACATGGTGAGGATCCGTGGGGGTGGAGGGGGGGGGGGGAGGAACAGGGGTTCACATCTTCTCACTATGAAAAGGAGGGAGGGGGGTGTTAAGGTTTTTCTCCATTCAACCTCTCTTTTTTCTCAACAATTCTATGTCTCTCCTTGTTAGAGGGCGAGCCATGGTGTACTGGTAAAGTTGCTTCATTGTAACCTGAGTGTTATGGGTTTGAAACACGAAAACAGCTTTGTTACATGTAGGGGTAAGGCTGCATATATCCGACTCTCCCTAAATCTAATAGTAGTGAGAGCCTTATATGCTGTGATGCCCTTTTTATGCATCTTCTCATAAAAATCCAAGCTTTGATGTATATTAATCTCGTTGCTTTTTTGCTTGTTGTTCTGTTCAACTTCTTTATGATTCTCTTCTCTGCTCAAATGATATGCGTAACACACGTTGCTTTTAGTTTGTTACAACCTTGCATTTTTGGCAAAACCTATACATGATTGTAGAAACCTTTTGCCCTGGGTATAGCAGCCAGGCTCTCATATACTTCAAAACACAAGCTGTTCTAATATGACCAAGTCTAAACCAGTTTTAGCGTATGATCCTTTTTATTTTCCTTTTTTGATTATGGCCTTGACAAAATAACACCATTCATTGTCTATTATAATTGTTTTCTTATTCCTAGAGGGCAAGGATTGGTACAACAATAAGATTGCTCTATTGTAACCTCTGTGCCACAGGTTTGAAATGCGGAAATAACATCTTTGCATGTAGGGGTAAGGCTGCATATGTCCAACCTTCCCCAGACCCTGCAATAGCAGGGGTCATATGCGTTGGGATGCCCTTCTTATTGCTTCCTCCTCCTTATTAACAAGTACAGTTCCATTTTCTCTTGATTACTATAGCTTGTCCCATCATATCTTTTGATTTATGACTCATTTTGATTGCTAACCAAGTTTCAGGTGATTCAAATTATTCTTTCCAGTTGCACCACTGTAATATATTTACGGCAATGGTTCTAACAATACAGTATTAGACAGGCTTGATCTTTAAAACTGAATACCAATTAATAAATTTTGCTCACTTCGCATGGTTTTTTCTGGGGATAATATGAGGGAAAGACTACTAAAAAATTTAATTTTTTGGTAATATGCTTGTTTGAAAATATGACTCTGATGTATAAAACATGTCTATACTCAACTTCTTTTAAATAGGAGTGTCAAGTTCAGAGGAGTTAATCCAAGACACTTAAGAATCAACTATGGTGCTTTCTTGTTGGCTCTTGGTTGAATGAAAAAAGACGTAATTACTTCGTGAAGAAGGATGGTAGGTTTAGTGCCACAATCTAGAGTTTTTAATGTGAAGTTAAACATTAACAACTATGCCACCATAGGTTAGACCAGGAATTTATTTCCTGGATATATATTTTAGTGTACAAAGCATGCTCCCCATTAAGTTCTTTGGCTCCAATATTTGTCATTGGGCTCTGCCATCTTTTAGTGCCCATAAACCTGTTCATTGTATTTAAATTATGACACTTTTGCCATATTATGCTAATGCACACACATATAGATCATGCATGAGAAGATGTCACTTGTCAGGATGAGGACTTTTTTGCCAAATTGATATCACTGAAATTTTATTACTGCAAGTGGATGAGAATGCAAGGAGAGAAAAAAAAAGTGAAAAAAAGAAGAAAATAACTCATGTAAACAAGTGAGCACTATTAGAAAATAAGTTTCTCTACATATTTCTGGTATGCAAGCATGAGATGTGGCTCATAATTTGTTATATCACTTGATCCAGAAATTGCCATTCTGTTCAGTTCTATTTGTGAGGCTTTGTTAAATTAATTACAGCCATTCTTATTGCATTTCAACTGAATAAAATCTTTTTATTCTGTTGCATACTATTAATGGTTCCTTTACATTCTAGGAGGAAGCAGGAGAACCACCTTTGGTGGGAAAACATAACAAAGGATGCCACTGCAAGAAGTCAGGATGCCTCAAGAAATACTGTGAGTGCTTTCAGGCAAACATTCTTTGCTCTGATAATTGTAAATGCATGGACTGCAAGAACTACGAAGGAAGCGAAGAGAGGCGAGCTCTTTTTCATAGCGACCAGGGAAACTCCCATTTGTACCTCCAGCAGGCAGCCAATGCTGCATTAAATGGGGCAATTGGATCCTCTGGTTTTGGATCTCCTCCAGCATTTAAAAAGAGAAAAAGTCAGGAGATCTTTAATCCCCTGACAGTAAAGGATCAATCCATTCTTGGGCTTCGACAGTTCCCAAAGGTATATTTTTGTTTATTGACACTTGTACTAGATGTTTTGGCTCATAAAGAGATCTAATGATACATATGCTAGCAGCTCCTGATATTTTACAATCGTCTTGCATTTCTGCTGAAAATGCAAAGAGTATGAGTCCCATTTATTGTGACCAATTGGGTTTTGATGATAAGAGTTTTAATGCTCAGCGGAGCTTGAACAAGAATGCACAGTTTTTACCATCACAATATCACTGACCATTTCTGATGCCGTTTAGGCTAATCAAATGAAGACATCTGCACCTGCTTCTTTTTCTTCGACACCAGCAGCCCATGCTATTAATCCTAATTTACCAGGATCTTATAAAGTCACATACAGGCAAGAAATATCTTCAGATTGTCTTGACCTACCAAGTGTTTATAGTTTTTGGTTTACTTGTACTTTCATGTAGCCAAATTTTTTATTTTTATCCTATAACTGAGTTATTATTCATTCTGTAGGTCTCCTCTAGCAGACATTGTCCAGCCAGAGGATGTGAAGGAGCTTTGCAAGCTTTTGGTTATAGTATCAGGAGACATTGCAAAGACATTTGCTGGTAGGTTGGATAATAATATAACTTCTTTATTTATTTTTCCTAAGGCACCGAGACAAGCAGATGGGGCCTTTTTCTGGCCCCTTAATGCTGATTACTTGATTCTGTTTGCCTCCATAAATTTCTCTCTTATAATTTTAAATTACATGTTTCTTAAGTTGCTAATATTATGAGTTGTTGAGCTGGAAAAACTGAGCACTTCTGAAATTGCTCGTTTCTTTCCTTTCCTTCATATGAGCCACTTAATCTTTTTATTATTGTTATCCTTTATTCATTTTTTCCTCATGAAAAATTACAGAAAGAATCAAGTGATTCTTCCTTTCTTTTTTCTTTCAACATGCAATCCTACCCTCTTTCTGTTGGTTTTGCTTAAACTGTGACGCTGTCATTGCTCTGTACAAGCCCCTCCTTCGTGTAATTGTCAAACACTAAAAGTGTGGCCACATTTAAGACTGCGACAGTGGTCTTGGGACCTTCAAAAATCCCGTGACATGAAGTGGACACTGAGCACAGTAATACTTGAGAGAAACAATTAGTTAGAACCTCAAAAGATATTCTATTGCTTTCAAGCAAGTGGATCAAGTTGTGAAGCTCATGCTCCCTTAATCTGTTTCTTTCTTTCTTTCTTTCTTTTCCAACCCACAACCCTTTTAATCCAGTTTCCTTGTATCTTCCTACTAAATTTCACTGTTCAGCTTGTCGTCAACTCTGACAAGTTGGAGTAACTGCATGTTAACCTTTCAAGAGGGATAAAATGAAGAATGGAAGTTTTTGTGTTCATCTAAAACGGACTAGTCAAAGATTGCTCTACAAGAATGAACTTCTTGACTCTGACATTCTCTTGAGTGAGATAATGAATAATTTAAATATCTATTCAGTTTTTCTCCCTAATTTTTCTAGCCAGCATCTGATAGGAACACATTTGATGAAAAAGGACATTATTTTGAACGTGGTTTTACTGAAGAGCTTAGAGCTTGCAGAAAATGGCTGCAAGCCACTTTAAATTCTATCAGGAGGGGGCATGTTTTGTTCCATTTTCTTGTTTACAGTGTTCTTTTTAGCTCTCTCTCTCTCTCTCTCTCTCTCTCTCTCGGTTGCATGTTTGTGGCGGTGGACCCAGGGGAGCAGGTTGTAAAAGGGGAGTAAAGCAGTTTTCCAAACCATGCAGTCTGTATTAGTTTGTCAAAGAAGGAAGATGCACATCAAATAAGTAGGAAGAGACATTGCCTTGTGTGCTGAAAAAATGGCTAGGATGATTGTGACCACTACAATGAAAAATCTTTAATAGAAGGTATGCAAGAAAGAATATCAAGGAACAAAGATCATCTTAGTGATGTAGTCTCCCAGTTGTGCAGCTTGTCCAAATTTGGGCACATTCTAGTTTGCCAGAGAAGTATAAGAGGATGGAAATTAGAAGGTAAATCCAACATCAGCGAATTTATTAGTATAAGTCGGTAAAAAAAAGCTGTGTACTGGAAACATGGCCAACATAATGGTGGCAGCAATATAAAGTTGAGGAAACAAAGCACATAAGCTAAATAGCAGAAACCATGGCATGCGCATTGTCTTGTGATCTAGATCCCCAGCCATTTAGCTTGTTGAAATCGTTCAGCATGCACAGCAGTCCTCCATGACACCTGTAGAGGATGGGAATAAGAATGTAAATCCAACACCACTTAATTAAGTAGTACAGTTCACAGGGGAGTAAGGAACATGTCGAAACATGAGAATTTGTAATATCAAGGATGGCAAGTTTTGGCCAGGAGATAGCCAAAGGGACCCATCTGCAGTGTGAATATTATATGAGAAGACAGAAAGAATAAGTTACAGAACTGCAAATATCAAATGATGGATGTCCCAAAGTCTGATGAACATGAGGATAATGAAGTGCTGAGGTACATTTGTGCAAGGCAAAAGCATCCGCACCGGAGCCATTCCATAGGCTTTGAAGGATCAACAGCATATGTAGCTATTTCAGTGCATCTGTTCTGGCTGCTAGTTTAGCTGAAAAATGACAAGGGGTCAAGATAACTTGGAGAGGAAACTTTAAATCTAACAAAAGCAAGATAGGGTGAGGTGTTAGTCTATCAACCACTTTTGGTTGACCTCCTTCAGGGTGTCTACCTGCTTACAGCAAAACAAAATGAGAAGTCAGCGGAGGAATTCACCATTGATAGCCCAAGGCTGAGGAAAATAGTCAAAATGGTCTTGCAGCCAATGGCAGGAGTGTTGTATATTGCATAGTTAGGTTTCCAAAGAAAGTACTTGTGGCAATTGTTGGCTAGTAATTCGCAACCACCTCGACTTGTGACATGGATCTTGATGAAAAGGTCAGACTACGAGGTTGTTTACAATCAACACAAATGTGTGTCAAGAAGCTTGTTGGTTCATGTCCTGTCCCAAACAACATGAACTGACAAACTTTAAGCAAATAGACCGATACTATATACAGCCACGTGTAATCAATATCAAGAAACACATGTGTGTGCGTGAATGTGTGTGCACCCACAGACATACATACATATTTTCTTAGACAAGCTATGGTTTCTGTTTTTTCTTCAATTTCTAAAAGATATGCATGTGGGTGTGTACATTCAGGAGAGGTGCCTTAGTATTTGCTATCCATGTTGGATGAAACCTTTTTTTTTTTTTCTTGTTTCCACATGTTGCTTGGCTTTGTATTTTTTTGGTCCAACAAATCTAAGGACTATATTTATGAAACTAGTTGAGTTAGTCTTGACTCATTCTTGGTTTAGTGGCCAATCAAAGTTTTCCTTAAAGAGCATTTGTTCATAGCTTAAGTTGTGGTAATTTGAGATAGACTTTGCCTTTTCTTTATGCATTACAATGCATTACAAGAATTTTATTTTTAATGTTTCCAATTTAATTCTTTTTGAAATCCTGATTCAATGAAGCTGCGATTTTAACATCTTATTATATTTATATTACAGATCAAAAATCTCACGAGGAAAAGCTGACAGAGAGGGAAGGCCAAACAGATTGCTCCCTTGCCTTGTCGAACCAAGACTGGGATGGGAGCCGAAGGGAGCTGGATGTTCAGAAAGAACCAGCAGATAACTGTTCAAATAGAACTGATGTGGACAAAGCAAATACGGAGGACCCTCCATCTGACCATGATGATGTACATAAAGGTGGTAGGCCTATGTCACCTGGGACACTAGCATTAATGTGTGATGAGCAACACACAATGTTCATGGCATCCCAAAACAATAGAACATCTGGGTTTTTATCCAACCAGAATGTTTCGAAGGTCCATGTGGAGCAAGAGAGGCGAGTGTTGATCGGACTCCGTGATTATCTTCGAAAGATTGCCACCTATGGAAATATCAAAGGTAAGCCAAAGTACTCAGAGATACTCATCAGATATGATTATACAGAAGTTGGCCATTTAATCATTAATATAAGATCACTGGATCTCTCTTGGATGAGCCATTTGAAAATGTGATGTCGGTCGCAATTATGAACATTCTCATGATTTTTGCTCATGATCTTTAGCAATTTCAGATGTTAGTCTTTGTTGTATGCCGTGAAGTGACCTATAAATCAGTGAATTTAAGTTTGTCATTCAAGTTTATCAATGATGGCTGGTTTAAATGAGACAGGATATGAGCTTTATAGACAAAATAAGATAAAAGAACTTAAAATTTATTATCATTCAAATTTACTTTGTTCATAGGATTATAGTAGGTTGGATAGAATAGAGAAGTACAATTGGAATATTATGTGATCGTAGAATACTTGTTAAGTTGAAGAAAGTTTTATAGGACATCCATAAAACCATCTATGTTAGAAAAATACTTGTACATAAGATGAATGTGGTAAAAATAAGAATGTTAAGATGGAGGTATGGTAATATAAGAAAAGATAGAATAAGAAATGTAATTATTCATAAAAAATTAGAGGTAGCTCCAATCGAGGATAAATTAAGGGAATGACGGCTTAGATGGTTTGGACATGTGCAATGTAGACCTAGAGATGTACATATGCAGAAGAGTAACTTGATACATGCAGAGATAAAAAGAGATAGAAATGGACCAAAAATCATATGGGACGAAGTGATAAAAAAAAACTTAAAATTTTTACATGTTACAAAAAGAAAAGAATCGGAACAAAGCTGAATGGAGAGAAAAGACTCATATAGCCGATCCTAGTTAGTTTGGATTAAGGTTTTGTTGTTATTGTTGTAGTAGAATATGAGCTTTGTTGGCCCATGCATTGTAATATACTCGTTAAGATCTAAATTATAACATTATGTAATGGTAATTCTTGAAGTGACTTCAAGTTTGAAGCTATTTGAAAATAGAAATACCACTTGCATTATTGGTCATTCTTTAATGAATTAAAATATGTTGTTTGTGTATCTTTTTATGTTTATATATTTTTCATTTATTTTTTGCAAAGCAAACTGATGTTTTTCCCTATATTGTTGCAGAAGCAAAATACTCATCAATGGCCATGAAATTTGAAATATCCAATCACCAGGATTCAATCAGCAGTGCCCCCATGCTGAGTAGTTCAGATGCAAATCGATATGTAAACTCAGTCCCTGCTTCTGCGAATGGTTCTCTGCCTCCAAAAGTGGGACACCAATCTCTAGAAAATGGTGACAGAAAAACCAAGACTGAGAATTCATAAACATAGAAAATAAAGCTGAAAAAGGAAAAGAAATTCAGCTTTCATGGCAAACTGCTGCATCCTTGTGTAATTTTCTGGATGCCAATGGATGCTGTTGAAAGCTTAGTGCCAGTTGACATTCTGGAAACAATCAATCCCTGCCAGCCCAGTCATTTTTTTTGACTCGTGATTAATGGGATCTTTATATTATTCATTCATTGTGTTCCATTGTGTGATGCTGCATGGTGGGTGGTTCATAGTTCTGTCCATTCTCATTTCTTTTATCCTTCTCATCTTCCCTCATCCAACCAAATGGAGGGGATTTTGATGAACAAGAAAAATTTCTGAGGATATTATTATACAGGGTCCGTCTCTGTGAACAACATGATGCTTTAGAGCTACAGGAACGCTGCTGTGCTGTGTATGCTTCATGCTTCTTAACTTGTGCTACATTTCTCAGTCGTTTATCTGGCCGGCTCCAAAGTGTTAAATGGCGAAGTTGGTCAAGCCACTAGGGGTTGGGTACCAATGTCTTGGACCCACAGGACACCTACTTTCACTTATAGAAATAGGTGGTGATGGGGCCAGTGGGGCCAGTGGGCTCCCATGGGCCACAATAACAGCATCCGACTTGGCAACTCGGCCTTCTTTCCGTCGCCACCTTTCTCTCTCCTCCGCATGGAGCCAGCTTCTGTTCGGCCTCGGGCCTGTTCTCTCGCCCGGCATCATTCAGGTCGGCCTCGCCCAGCTCTTCCAGGTCGGTCTCATCCGGATCTTCCAAGTCAGCTTGCCCCGGCGTCATCCCGCTCGGCTATAGACTCCTCGGCCCCAGCTTCGAGCTTCCCTCCTCGGCCCGGCCTCGAGCTTCCACCTCAGCCCTGGACCTACATCCGTCAGATCCATCAACCTTCTGACAACCGCCGACTAATGGGACCTGGCCCGACAACCGGCCGACTGATGGGACCTGGTCCACCAATCGTCGGTTTCTCCTCTCCAATGGGACTTGACCCACCAACTAGCTGCAACCACCCACTCTGACGGGACTTAACCTGCAGCCCTGACATGCCATAGGAGGAAGCAAGCCCTGCCATTATCACCTTAAATGCTCTTACAAGTGGCAGCATCCAAGCCTCACAGACATAAGCTCTGACACTTCATGTAACATCCTGAAAACCTTGTAATTTATTGAACATATTAATGACATTTTTTATTTGAAATGAAAGTCAGAGAGTTTCAGTGAAGTGTGTGTGTTGACCTTTTGATAAATGTAAAGAGAAGAAATTTTGGAGGAAACGAGTGTATTTTTTAGTGCTAATGAGTTTGATTTAAGAAATTGAGAGATTTAAGTTTTAATAGGCTTAAATCACAAGAAAAATTAAGTTTAATTTGAGTTTTATCCTTAAATGATGTTTTTAGTATTTAGAGTCGACTCTAATTGGAGTGGAGTTGACTCTGGTACGGTTTTGAACTTTCGGCAAGCTTTGAAGTCAACACATGTAGAGGGAGAGTCGACACCTGCAGAGAAAAATATAAGGTTAATATTTCTGTTGCAATATTGGAACCGACACCTATTTTTGCTGGAGCCGACACCAAATATGTTGGAGCCGACTCTAAGATGGGAGATTTTCTGGGTTAAATCTTAAAAATTTATATCTATTTCGTTTTAAGTCCGATTTGAGTGCCATTAGAACCGTTGGATTTCTAAAATCGAGCTCTTCAAGTTGGTAAAGCCTTTTTTAGAAATGTTACATTAAAGTATCGATTTAAGTGAAAAATGATAATCTGGGCTATAAATTGATTAAAAAAATGTTATATCGGGGGCAAAATGGGAAAAAGCTCTGATGTCAATTGCTAATTGTGTTAAGGGCAATTGGGAAAGAAAATCTAAGGGCAAACTATCATGGTTATGAGTGAGCCATGTGTTTTCCAAAAAGTGTGTATTAAGAGTGTTTAAGGGCAAAATAAATTGGCATGCCTTAGCCCTTAAGTTACCTATGACTTGGCCCCCAAGTCATTAGAAAAAAAGGAAAAACGTGGGTTCAGCCAGAGAAAAAAAAGAAAGAAAGAAAGAGAAAGAAAAGAAGAAAAGAGGAAGAGGAAGAGGAAGAAGAAGGAGAAAGAAAGAGGAAGGGAAAGAAAAGCTTGGGGTTTGTGTTTGACTCCAGGTAAGCTATAGCTTCCCTAGATCTTGCATGACTTTAGATTTTCTTAGATTATTGTATTTTAAGGTAATAGTGGAAGGAACCTTGAGTAGAAAAAGGGTGAAAGAAAATAATGAGATATTAGAGATAGAGCATGTATGCTTGCATGATTTCGTGGGAAAACCTCGTGTGGAGGTAATTCTAATAGCTATCATATCTGTATGTTGACGTAGGTCAAGAATGTTATTCCAGGGAGCCGGAATATCGGAATTGAGTACCAGTTGAGGAGTAACCTGATAAGTTGAGTGGGTTTCTTATCTAACAATGAAAAGTTAATTTGAGCTAGTATAATGAGACTAATATCTAGTTGTGGTATGTTATGTTTAGTAGAGTATTGTGTATGTTTTAAATTTGAGAAATGAGAATCTAGTACATGATATTCTGATACATGAGTTTTGAGCATGAGTTTTAAGCATAAAGAAATAAGCTTGAGTTTTGAGCATGAGTTTTAAGCATAAAGAAATAAGCATAAGTTTCAAAAAGGGGATGGTTGATGTATACATAGCATAATTGCATGATAAAGCTTTATAAATGATATATTTTGATGTATGTATCATATTGAGCATCAGGCAGCTATGGGGCTGATCATCCTTTAGACTGTACTGTAGCATAAGCATTGCACACTACTATTGAGTCGGCACCTTCTTGCGAATCAATCGTACGATGAATCTCGGAATCAGGGGTGAGTGCATGCTTGACTAGGCCAGTGGGACAGGTTGTAAGCAGCCCGTGGGGGCATGAATCATAGCTCAGTGGAGCTGGTTACTATATATAGCCTGTGGGGGCAGAGAGGAAACCCGAGGTTCCAGGGTTAAGAACAAAGCACTTTGCCGGGTGAACCGCACGAGTAAGGGGTG
Source organism: Calamus simplicifolius (assembly GCA_900491605.1). Lineage (NCBI taxonomy): Eukaryota > Viridiplantae > Streptophyta > Magnoliopsida > Arecales > Arecaceae > Calamus > Calamus simplicifolius. Next base: position 95,219 of record UESW01004372.1, on the reverse strand, counting down.
CTATTTGTGCGGGGATCCTGTTGCTAGTCACGCACCCGATGAGAGTACACTTGCAAGAGGGCGACTGTATGGTGGTACCTCAGAGGCATTACACATACAACCTAGTATCATGAGATTTAAAAGCATATATTGTGATATAAAAAGGGCCAGTGGGCCAAGTAGTTATCCCAAGAGGGAGAGTTTACATGAGATGCCAATGGACAAGCAGATTTCGATGGGAATCTGGGAATTTAATAAAGAAAGTCTGGGCTGTAGATAAAGAATGCATATCTTCATATTGTAATGCATGGATTTTTATCTTAATGAGTTATCTTTCAGTGAAAAGTTATTGTAGAGTATTTCAGTACTATATTATTTGAAGAATAAGCTACATTTTACTTTATCTGATATTATATTAAAAATATACTTTGAGTTATACAAGCTATATAGTATCAGCATACGGTTGATAATGTGAGGTTATGGTTATCTATATCTCCATAGTTAGATGGTTATTCAGTCACTGGAACTTAGGTCTTACCCCTCTATGATTAAAATTTACTTTTAGATCAGTGAGTATTGGGTCGTTCTATTTGGCCCGCATTTTTAACTGATGAGCCCCCCGCGCGACTTAAAAAAATGCCATAATTACCCTCAAAACTTTTGGACCAAAATAACCCTCCTTATTTAACAGCCACCCTCCCTTCCTTCCGTCAAATTTTTTTTTTCGTTCATGCGTCCCCACTCCCTTCGCCAGCCCCTTCCCCTCCCCATCGTCTTTTTTTTCCAATTCATGTGTTGTTGCCAGCCCCTTCCCCCTCCGTCGTTTTTTTTTTTCGGTTCATGCATTGTTCGGCCCTGTGTGGCCAAACATGTAAATTCTGTTCGGTCACACAGGGCCGAATAACCTTAACATGTTCGGCCCTGGTTGGCTGAACAGAAGAAAATTGTTTTGTTCGGCCCAGAAGAGCCGAACAGAATTCTCGCTGTTCGGCCCTGGTTGGCTGAACAGAGACTCTTTGTTCGGCCAACCAGGGCCGAACAGAGAACAGAGGCTAAAAAAAAAAAATAATAAGGGGACAAAGGGGGAGATGTGGCGGAAAGGGGCGGAGCCGTCGGACACATATAGACATCGGGAAGGGAGGGATCTTGGGATCTTGGCAAAAAAAAAACATCTTGGGACAGATCGAGGAAAGGAGGAGGGAGGGAGGAAGAGGAAGGGAGGGAAGGAGGGAGGAGGAAGACTTACCTTACCTGCCGGAGAGAGCGATCCGCTGTCGGGGAAGCCGCCACCGGGGAGCCGTGAGCGAGAGAGGTGAGTGCGAGCAACACGGGAAGGGTCGGACGCAGGGGGGGAAGGGGAGGCCAAATAGCAATCTTAGGGGGGCTGCTGGGAGGAGGGGTAGTTTAGGATTTTTATAAAAATAGGGGGGGGGGCTCCTCAGTAGAAAACGCGGGCCAAATAGCCGCTCCCGTGAGTATTTCTGCTAGGATCGCAGGATCAGCAGGACCAGACCTTAGCTGGTGAAGCTTGCTTGGATGCAAGGGGGTATAGATGATAGCCATGTACATTGAGTTAGTGTGGGGTGATATTGTATATTTGTATATGTACAGTGAGATGTGATGATGTATTAGACTTATTGAAATATGGATACGAGACTTATGTTTTGAAGAAAATTTGAGTATGATATATGTACTTATGATTTTGATATCGATTGTGAATGTGATCTTATAAACTGCCTGAGGAATGTCATGAAAAATGTTATCTGAGCAGGTTGATCCCTAGTATTGATTTGAGTGATGTGCATATATAATTGAGATGATAATAAAATTTTTTTTACAGGATATGTTTTTGTGTGTCTGCTACTTATGATAATTAGTTGGGGTTCTCTAGCTCTTTATGGAGCGCTACATAAAGATTAGCAAAACTCTATCCGATTACCAAAGGTGTGCAGGTGTGCATGTGTGCACACTTCACCCATCAAAGTCATCATTATAAGGCCTCAACCACTCAAATCGGACAGACTCTAAAGCATCTATAAAATGGGTAAGAGGGACCCCCGACCAGGGGGAGGTAACAAACTCCAACCACAACAACACTCCTAAACGCTCATTCTTGCTCATAGAGAGCTCTTCTTTGAGCCTCTCTCTCTTTCTCTTTCGAGCTTCCTCAAGCTCACGGCTATTGCTCAAGGCACTGACTTGAGCATCAGAGGGTCCCCGCCAGAATCTCTAGCCCTCGTGACTTTTTGCAGGCTTCCAGACGCGAGAGGCTCACCGAAAGATCCCGGGCTCGCTGGAGAAAGCGGTCGAATGCTCGCGGACGTTCGAGGGGGGTGATCTGGCAACAACAGATTGACGCGCCAGGAAGGGGGAGAAAGCAAAGTTCTATGACACTAAGCTATAAGCTCTCACTCCCTCTACGACAACAATGGAAGTTTCCGCTAGCTATGCCGGGGGGCACCCTCAACGAGCTGACCAGCAGGAGGCTGGCTCTCTTTTCCACCATCACAACCAGTTCAGGCCATTCAAGCAAAACATCGTGCCACCCTCTCACCCTGCAGACCCAAGCATTAATGGTAGCTATCCAAAAGCTGCGGAAGCGATATTTCATGGCCACACAACAGCAAACAAGAGCTTATGCTGCTCCTTTGGTTGCCGCTCAAGCCGGCTATCATCCATCTGGTGGGAGATCTTTCTAGCGAGAGACTCACCACTGTCATATCTCAACAAGCTTAGGAGCAAGAGCAAACTCAAGCACATCGGCAATTTAAGACTCAGGCTCGTTAGCCAGCAAGAGTGCCAGTACTTGCCACCCAAATCCTAACTCCTAGTCACCTCAAGTATTTATGTGCATTTTAATTCCTGATGGTGATAAGTCGAGACGTGCTGATGCTATTAATGCAAGGTGGGAAATGAAGACAAAGGGCTTTGACTATTGACTCCACCCTTTCCCTCTCTCCCCCTTTCTCTTTCTCTCTGCTGCACCCAAAGCCAATCCGAGCCGAAGACCTCCTGCGGATTCCATTCCAGTTGCCTTCGGATTTCAACACTGGTACCTCCTACCTTCAATCAACATAGTTTCCTTAGGGGGCAGGTCATCGACTCAGCAGAAGAAGACCAATTTCTTTAAAGAAAAAGCTCTCAAGCCTATAATCGAACGTCATCAATTATGTATCTCCCCACATTATGAGCAATAAAGGACCTCCTTCAGCGCCACGGCCGTTTCTTCCTTGCATCCAAGTACCAGATCTCAGAAAAGGAGCTTCCCGGCATCACAGCCCACGGGACACCACTCGGCCCTAGCACGACGGTGCCCCCGAGTGGTTCAAGACCCTAAAGGCCCCGGCGAGTCACCCTTCGGGCGGCACACAAACCTCCGAGGCGGTTCAAAGGAGCTCGCCCACATCACGGCCCACGGGACACCACTCGGCCCTGGCACGGTGGTGCCCCTTGAGTGGTTAAGACTCTAAAGGCTTTGTACCCGGCGAGTCACCCCTCAAGCGACACATAAACCCCTGAGGCGGTTTAAAGGAGCTCGTCCGCATCACGGCCCATGGGACACCACTCGGCCCTGGTACGACGGTGCCCCTCGAGTGGTTAAGACTCTAAAGGCTCTGTACCCGACGAGTCGCCCCTCGGACAATACACAAACCTCCGAGGCGGTTCAAAGAAGCTCGCCCGCATCACGACCCACGGGACACCACTCGGCCCTGGCACGGCGGTGTCCCCCGAGTGGTTAAGACCCTAAAGGCTCTGTACCCGGCGAGTCGCCCCTCGGGCGGCACACAAACCCTCGAGGCGGTTCAAAGGAGCTCACCCGCATTATGGCCCACGGGATACTACTCGGTCCCGACACGGCGGTGCCCTCCGAGTGGTTAAGATCCTAAAGGCTCTGTACCCGGCGAGTCGCCCCTCGGGCGACACACAAACCCCCGAGGTGGTTCAAAAAGGAGCTCGCCCGCATCATGGCCCACGGGACACCACTCGGCCTCGGCATGGCGGTGCCCTCCAAGTGGTTAAGACCCTAAAGGCTCTGTACCCAGCGAGTCGCCTCTCGGGCGATACACAAATCCCCGAGGCGGTTCAAAGTCGAGGCTTGACAACGCTATGGCTAACAAGGCGCTGCCCGGTTCTGCGCCGTCTCCAACAGACCTTGTCCGCCGGAGTCCCTTTCAAAATCAACCTCACAAGGCGTCTTCGTGAGCTCAGTGGCTCCGACCTCAGGTCGGCCCCACTCGGCCCCGGCGTCTCCAGCAAGCCGAAGCAGCCCCGACCTCCTCAGGTCGGCCCCAGCGTCTCCAGCCATGCCGAGGCGGCCCCAACTTCTTCAGGTCGGCCCCACTCAGCCCCGGCGTCTCCAGCAAGCCAAGGCTGTCCCAACCTCTTCAGGTCGGCCCCCTCGGCTCCGACGTCTCCAGCCAAGCCGAGGCGGTTCCGACCTCTTCAAGTCGGCCCCCTCGGCTCCGGCGTCTCTAGCCAAGCCGAGGCGGCTCCGACCTCTTCAGGTCGGCCCCACTCGGCCCCGGCATCTCCAGCAAGCCGAGGCGGCCCCGACCTCCTCAAGTCGGCCCCGTCGGCCCCGACGTCTCCAAGCCATGCCGAGGCTACTCCGACCTCTTCAGGTCGGCCCCATCGGCCCCGGCGTCTTTAGCCATGCCGAGGCGGCCCCGACCTCTTCAGGTCGGCCCTACTCAGCCCCGGCGTCTCCAGCAAGCCAAGGCGGCCCCGACCTCTTCAGGTCGGCCCCACTCGGCCCCGGCGTCTCCAGCCAAGCCTAGGCAGCCCTGACCTCCTCAAGTCGGCCCCACTCGGCCCCGGCGTCTCCAGTAAGCCGAGACGACCCCGACCTCTTCAGATCGGCCCTGTCGGCCTCGGCATCTCCAGCCATGCCGAGGCGGCCCCGACCTCTTCAGGTCGGCCTCGTCGGTCCCGACACGACTCTTAGGCAAACAGCTACAAAATATAAGTACATTATGCTTAGGAGAAATTTTTTTCATCGATACTTAAAAAGGTTATGCAGAGAAGCCCGACTCCAGCATTGGCAATAAAGGTCATCACCCTTCGGGGTTGAAAGGAACCTGACGACTCTCAACTCTCAGGTCACCCTCCGGGGTTCAAAAGGTTTTCGACAGCCACAACTTCGCCTCAGCGGCCTTACTGCAGCCTCATCGGCTTTATCTCTGCCTCAGCGGCGTTTTTGCAGCCTCATCGGCTTTATCTCTGCCTTAGCGGCGTTATTGCAGCCTCATTGGCTTTATCTCTGCCTCAGTGGCATTATTGCAGCCTCAGCGGCTTTATCTCTGCTTCAGTGGCCTTACTACAGCCTCATCGGCTTTATCTCTACCTCAGCGGCCTTACTGCAACCTCATCGGCTTTATCTCTGTCTCAGTGGCGTTATTGCAGCCTCATCGGCTTTATCTCTGCCTCCGCGGCTTTGTCTACATCCTTATCGGCTTTATCTCCGCCTTAATGGTGTTATTTGCGGCCATTATCCATCCAGTGGGAGATCTTCCCAGCAAGAGACTCACCACCGTCATATTTCTCTGAGGCTCATCAATAAGAGCAGGCTCAAGCTATAAGTAAAGAGCCCGTCCAAGCTCACCAACAAACCCCACAAATGTGAAGTACCCCAAACGAAGCAGAATGAGATAAATTTCTCCAACGAAAAAGCTAAGTACACTACACTTTGAGAAAAAGTTTCTCTTCATTAGTGCCTGAATGTATTACAGGAAAAACCAACAAAACCAACCATTCAAAAGGCTCTCTACGGTCCTACAATCATAAGGTCACCCCCGGGTCGGCCGCGAAACCCCCACGGTGGTTCAAGACCTATGGTTCCAGCGACCTCGAGTCACCCCTCGGACCGGCCGCGAAACCCCCAAGACGGTTCCGGAGGAGCTCAGCGACATCGCGGCTAACGGATACCACTCGGCCCTATAGGATATGCCCCCCGAGTCGGTTCAAATCCCTAATAGCTCGTACCCGCTCGAGTCACCTCCCGGACCAGCACACAAACACCCGAGACAATTTCGGAGGAGCTCGGCGGCATCGCGGCTAACGGATACCATTCGGTCCGGCTAGGATACGCCCTCGAGTCGGTTCAAATCCCTAACAGCCCATACCCACTCGAGTCACCTCCCGGACCAGCACACAAACACTCGAGGCAATTTTATTTCAGCCCCCGTGGCTCTATTTCTGCTTCGGCAATTTTATCTCAGCCTCAGCGCTTTATCTTGGCAGCCCCAAATCAACTCATAGTTGGAAGACACCAACTCTCCAACTCACAGATGGATATCTACTTCCAGACTCTGCGTTGAGAGATGATTGCTGGCTACCCTCAGCTAGCCAGCAGGGTAAAAGGAAAAAGATCTCTCCATTAGGAAGGAATCAGAACTTAAACAAGCATGAAAGGACAAGAGCAAAGATAAAGAGTTCTACACTCCTTTCGCTTAGCTGATGCGCGGCACACAAGCTCAAGGAGTGTGGGGGGCATTTGATGGGGCCAGTGGGCCCCCATGGGCTACAATAACAGCATCCAAACTTGGAAACTTGGCCTTCCCCCGTTCGTCACCTTTTCTCTCTCCTCCGCATGGAGCTAGCTTCTGTTCAGCCTCGAGCCTGTTCCCCTCGCCCCGGCATCATTCAGGTCGGCCTCGCCTCGGCATCTTCCAAGTCGGCCTCGCCCCGGCGTCATCTCGCTCGGCCACAGACTTCTCGGCCCCGGCCTCGAGCTTCCCTCCTCGGCCACGGCCTCGAGCTTCCACCTCGGCCATGGCCTCGAGCTTCCGCCTTGGCCCCGGCCTCGAGCTTTCCTCCTCGGCCCCGGCCTCGAGCTTTCCTCCTCGGCCATGGCCTCGAGTGTCCGCCTCGGCCCCGGCCTCGAGCTTCCGCCTCGACCACGGCCTCGACCTTTCCTCCTCGGCCACGACCTCGAGCTTCCGCCTCGGCCCCGACATCTCCAATCGAGCCAAGGCGGCCCCGACTTCCTTAAGTCGGACCTACGTCTGTCAGATCCATCAACCTTCTGACCCGCGCCGACTGATGGGACCTGGCCCGACAATCGGCCGACTCCGCCGACTGATGGGACCTGGCCCGACAACCGGATGACTCTGCCGACTGATGGGACCTGGCCCGACAACCGGATGACTCCGCCGACTAATGGGACCTGGCCCATCAACCGCCGGTTTCCCTCTCCGATGGAACTTGGCCCATCAACCAGTTGCAGCCACCCACTATGATGGGACTTAACCTGCAGCCCTGACATGCCAGAGGAGGCAACAAGCCCTGCCATTGCTGCCATCACCTTAAATGCTCTTACAAGCGGCAGCACCCCAAGCCTTACAGACATCAGTTCTGATACTTCATCCATCAAAGTCATCATTATGAGGCCTCAACCACTCAAACCGGATAGACTCTAAAGCATATATAAAATAGGTAAGAGGGACCCCCGACCAGGAAAGGTAACAAACTCCAACCACAACAACACTCCTAAACGCTCATTCTTGCTCACAGAGAGCTCTTCTCTGAGCCTCTCTCTTTCTTTCTCTTTCGAGCTTCGTCAAGCTCACGGCTGTTGCCCAGGGCACTGACTTGAGCGTTGGAGGGTCCCCGCCGTAATCTCCGGCCCCTGGAACTTTTTGTAGGCTCCCAGACGCGAGAGGCTCGCTGGAGAAGGTGATCGAATGCTCGTGAACGTTCGAGGGGGGTGATCTAGCAATAATAGATGGTAAGAGAACTTAATATATTGCATGGTTTTAATTGCAAAATCGGTAAAGTTGCTGGAGCCCAGATGAAAGATTTATCCCAAAAATGTTCTCTCGTAACCTTACGTGCATGTTTAAATGTAGCAGCACCCGTCAGTCATTGCTCAAGCTCGCAAACCGTCCAGATTGATGTATTTTTGGCATTTCTTGCAACAAGCTGATGTTCATATAACCAACCCTGCCACCGCTGACGAGAAGGTTGATGTTGCAGGACATGGGGCTGTCGGGGAAAGTTCTAAGTGGTGATGCAATGGAGTTAATATATGATACAATATTATTTTTCAAATTTTTTTTTTTGTCTTACATGGTTGATGCTACAAATTTCATTGTCCTTGTCCAACCTACTCTCATGGAGGAGCATAACTGACATGATTATACAGTTCTGTATTATTCTAAACCAAATCTATCCAAGAAAGAATTTTGGAACATTAATGGCAGGTGCGAGACTTGATAAAATTGGGGGATTATCTTTGTGAGAGGGAGGACATGGATCCTTCCAAGATTAATATTAACGGTGAATCAATTGCAGTTGAAACTTTACACTAATGCCTAACTCTCTTAGAATGTGATGGTTGTATGCGTTTGGAGAATCTGATGGCAAACATCTGTACCTAAGTCTTGTCCTCTTTTGTATATTTGATGTGATATATCCCCCTCACAGCCAAATCACTTCACTCCCAGATATTTATGGCTGGTTTACGGCCTTACGGGTCTTTCTATTGAATACCATATGTCATATCCCAGATATTTGTTGTAGAATACCTTCCATCATCATTTCAAGCTTTTCAATATTTTCTCACATCCATGGAGGCAACCTCATTTCTCCTTGTCCCCTGCACTGATCTGTGAACGTATAGCCAAGTTCCTCTTAAGATCACCTTGTCTCTTGCATTATAACATGTGATCATATAGCCAACTAAGCCAAGTTCATGTTTATTTTTACTCCCTCTATCCCTGTCCATTTAGTTTTACAAGTCAGTTTCTGTATTGTCACATCTCTAGCTCTTGTATTTTGCCTGAATTCTCAGGGTTACCCAATAGCGCATCCTATAAACAGTGTTGGCTGAACATGTCGCATGTCTTGAGGTATTGATAAGAATCTTCCATGGGAACTTGTCAAAATGCTTAAACATGAGAGTAAGTCTTGTGTGCACACATTAAAATATGTACGAATGCACTTATGAGTAATTGTATGGATCAACTACCTTCTTCATTTTGAGATCATTACAACATTAGTTTGATGTGATTTCAGCCTTGACATCCTTTGCAAGGGATTGCAGACTTTCACAAGAAATGATGATGTGATAGTATTTGTGTCATCACATGTCCAAGGGCATGACACATCAAGAAATGGTGAAATTTCAAGGGTAAATTTAGGTCATTACTAATGTCATTGTAATCTTATAAAATTTCATCAGTCATAGAGGCATTTGCCAATTTCACAGTGCCCTAAAAAGAGTCCCCACTTCATCCACTCCACACTATATCCTGTTTTCAACATATCAAAATACAAATACATGCATGCTAAAACGATAAGCAAAAAAATATGATAAACATCAGCATCTCCATCTAGACCATGTCATATCATTATGTATTGTCTCCTCTTGTTACATGTACATCTTATTTTTTCTAGATTACATTGAAATGAATTAGTACGGTCTTTTTTATTTTCCTGTGAGATTACTTAACTTCTTTTTCTCATTGACTGATTTGAGCAAGACAGCAATAGAAAAAGAAATGCTGGAGAATGTTAGCACTCCACAGAACATTGTGTTTCTAAATAAATTTTTTGTGCTCTTTCATGAACTAGTCAATGCACCATGAGACATTATTTTCTGATATTTAAACCATATTTCATTGTAAATTTCATGATATATAGTGCTGTTTACTTGCGCCAGGGCTCAAACCTCTAGGATTGACACACCTCTTATGGTTTCTACTATTGCACCACGTCCTCAGCTAATCCTAAATGGTATACCTTATGTGGCTGTTTCATTTTTCAAAATTAGCTGTGGGAAGTATGATGAAGTTTTGTTGTTTAAGAAATATATCACAGTTCTTCTGTATGATTAAAATGCACATGGATATTATATATAAACTTGGGAGACTGGACACAGACTGGTGCAGTCATTTCAGCAGACAGTATTTTTAATCCATGGTGCTTGGAGGGTATTGCATATTGCCACTGCTGTTTAAATGGTGCTGCATCAATGAAAAAAGTAAGGAAGAGAATAGTGTCTAGCATACAGAACTTCTTGATTTGTACATCAAGTGGGTGCCTAACTTTTTCATTGATGGAGACCAAAAACCAAATAAAACATGCTTGCAGCCTCGTTAACTATACTTTCAGTTAAACAACATTAACCTTGTTAGCTATATTTAGGGTCGCTTTGCCTCCCTTACTCTTTAAAAAGACCATGTTATTTATACTTTCAGATATTCAGTTCAGTTAACAGTGGTCAGCTTTGGTTCCTTATGTAGTCCTGTACTGTTCTTTCCTGATGCAATATAAATATTTTTTTATTTGCAGCATTAACTGATCATAATAAGATGGCAATGGTAGGATTTGACATTTAATGCAATGAAATAGTAGCAGATCAAGAGAACAAAATCTATGAGTTGATATTAGTGGGTGACCCCTATTTGATGCCCTAATTATCTCCATCTCCAGTTATACATATTTGCTAATTCATGCATGCAGGAATAATTGAGCTACAAGAAAAGATTTAAAAACTGAAAAGTGTGCAGCATATTCACCAAAATTTGAAAAGAACTTGTAAATATATTGTTAAAAGGGGCCAAAAATAAATAGTTACATTAATATATTAAATAAAAATTCATTCTGAAATTGATTTACATGCTAAGAAGCACCCAAAATTCTTGTTTCTATTTGGATTTTGGTTAAGGGATGGTTATGTAGTGGTTATCCACTTAACTAGCTAAACACAAAAAAAAATGACATGTTAAGTTTATCGGGTCAAATCCCCAAAAAATCACCTAATAGTTAATTGTATTTTATAAGAGAAGGTGAAATATATTAAACCACTCTCTCTCTCCTCCCTTTTTCACTTTTTTAGTAACTTATCCTGCTAATCCTTATAAATCAACCAAATAAGGGATATTAATAATCCATGTGATACGGCTGGCCGTTTCCCCGGGGTAGTATTATCTTCGGCGCGGTTTTTGAAAGCAATGATGTGACAACAAAACCCAAAGCCTCCAGCGCCGGCTTCCAGCGTCGGCCTCCAGCGCCGGCTTCCAGCGTCGGCCTCCTGCGCCGGATTCCAGCGTCGGCCTCCAGCGTCGGCTTCCAGCAACGGCACCAAAGACAGACACCTTGCATCGGCACCAAAATTACACGTCACCAAAGACAGACGTCCAGCGTCGGCATCCATTGCCGGCCTCCAGCGTCAGTCTCCAGCGTCGGCATCTAGTGTCGGCCTCCAGTGCCGGCCTCCATCGCAGCCCCCAGCGTCGGCCTCCAGTGCCGTCCTCCAGTGTCGGTCCTCAGCTCCGACCCCTATGCTGGAACTTTGACTCCGGCCTCCTGCATTGGCTCCGGCCTCCGGCATCGACCCCTAGCGTCGGCCCGCAGTATCTCACACACATTTCATACAGCCGACCCGAAATCTAAGCACCTTGCCCACCAAAATCACGGGCAAGTGTTAGCCTGATAGGCATTACCGCTATAAGCGGCCCTTATCCAGCAACAGTCCAACGACTTGCCGTTCAATGAAACATCGCATCAGGACGGATTCGACGGTTCCAACAGACCGAGGTAAACGGGATCCCTAACAGGTATAAAAAGAGGACCCGTGCTTCATACTGGGGGACTCTCTCTGGAATTTCCTCTAGAACAATTATACAAAAATCATATCCCTGTTCGACGACTCACTAGCTTGGGCGTCGGAGGGTCTCTGCCGGAACCACCGGTCCGGAACTTTTTGCAGGCTCCAGGAGGAAGACGGCGGCCTTTCTGCGCACACGGTGATCCAAGCCTGCCCGACGTTATCATATGTGATTCGGCCGCAACAGATTGGTGCGTCAGGAAGGGGCCAGGTCAAAAATTCTCCCTGGAACCCCTTCAGTTTTGCAAAGGAAGCAATGGTGACTACGCGAGCACAAGAGGCTTCCTCCAGCCAGGCAGTCGGGCACATCCCGCGAGCTGAGCAGTCAGAGGCCAACCTCCATGCTCCACCCCTCGCACCGACGAGCCAGCCCGACCGGCTTGATGTTCTAGCTCATCAGGTCCAGGATCTGACGACGATGGTCCGGGGGCTGCAAGAGCGTTATTTGGCTGCTGGAACTCAACCCCCAGTGATGGACGAGGGGGTGCGAGGAACAGTTCAGTCTCACCAAGGAGGGACCCCGCCTGAGGTCTCTCACCGCTCACCCCCCGAACCTCATCACCAGGGGACCTCGAAGCGACGACGGTCTCCCTCCCGCCGCTCCGATCGTTCCCGCCATCGACTGGAGGAAAAAGAACCCAAGCGGGCGCGTTCTTTGCACCGGCAATCTCCTTCAGCTCCTTCTTCCGACTCATCTCGAGGTGGCACTCCCCGAAAAACCACCCGTCGGGCTGAGCAAAGGCTTGACGATTACCATTGACGGTTGGACGAGCTCAGCCACCGGATCGCCGATCCTTACGCGGCCGAGTATGAGCATCGCCCCCCGCTTTCTCGCCGTATCATGGAGGAACCAGTTCCTCCCCGGTTCCGTCTCCCCCAGTTGGATCCATATGATGGAACGACGGACCCCCTGGACCATCTGGAAAGCTACAAGGTCCTCATGCAGGTCCAGAGAGCGACGGACTCCCTTCTGTGCGTCGCCTTTCCGGCCACGCTCCGCAAGGCGGCACGCGCGTGGTACTCCCGTCTGCCTCCATGCAGCATCAACTCATTTTGACAACTTGAGCGATCCTTCCTGGCTCATTTTGATGCCTGTCGAAAGATCCCACGAGTCGCAGATAGTCTCTTCGCGGTCCAGCAGAAGAGTGGCGAGACCCTAAAGGATTTCGTCGCCCGATTTAAGGAAGCGGCGTTGGAGGTGTACAACCTGGAAGACTCTGTAGCCACCTTGGCCCTGAAAAGAGGACTTCGCCCGTCCAGATTCGCTTACTCCCTGGATAAGAAGCCTCCGCGTTCCTACGCCGAGCTTCTGAGCCGGGCGCAGAAGTACATCCGCGCTGACGAAGCGGATTCTTCCAGGAGAGAAGTTGACAAGAACCCCGGTAATAAACCGCCGCCTTCTGACCGCGCTGGTGCACAACCTCGGAGGCCCGAGCCCCCACGACGCTCAGATCGCCGGCCACAGGCGCTGATTCCTAAAGAACAGTTCACTCCCCTCATGGCTCCCATCTCCCACATCCTACTGGAGATCGAGGAGGAACCATATTTCAAGCGTCCGGCTCCCTTGAAGTCCGGAGGCCCACGCAACAAGGAGTTTTACTGCCGGTACCACCGGGATTACGGCCACGACACCGAAGACTGCCGCCACCTAAAAAAGGCCATCGAGGAGCTAGTTCAGCAAGGCCACCTGGGCAAGTTTGTTCGAAGGGGGAATCTCCCCGCGACGGGCCCCACGGTGCACCCAGGCCGCCCGGCTGGCGTGGATAATACCCCAACTGAAAAGACCATAGCTATGATCTCTTGGGGAACGGATGGTGGTTCGAAGAGACCGCGAGAGGGAATAGACTCTGTAATACCTTTCTTCGGAAAGGATCTAGATGGGATAGTTAATAAGCATGACGACAGCGTCGTGGTGTCCATGACTATAGCTAAACACCCTGTAAAAAGAATTCTAATTGATAGTGGGAGCTCTGTGGATGTCTTAAGTTACGAAGCTTTTGTTCGGATGAACTTGTCAAGGTCTTTACTCCGACCTATTGCCACACCGCTAATGGGCTTCATGGGAGACTCAGTGAACGTCGAAGGCGAAATTGCTCTCCCGGTCACGGCTGAAACTCTTCCATGTCAGAGCACCGTGGTCATAAACTTCTTGGTGGTCCGGGTCCCGCTGGCTTATAACGCCATCTTGGGAAGACCGAGGCTGAATCTGCTAGATGCCATGATCTCCACTAAGAGATTATTGGTAAGGTTTCCCATCAATGAAGGGATCGGAGAAATGAAGGGGGAGCAAAGCCCACTTCCGCCTTGCTACCATCTGTCGCCCAGCCCGCTGAACGCAGAGTCAGCAACAGCCTCTGAGTCACTCGATCCTAGGGAGTTGGAAAAAAGGGGAGAGCCGACAGAGCACCTTCTAACCCTCCCCTTGGATGATGACCCAGCAAGGACTGTTCAGCTGGGGGCATCGCTCCCGGAGGAAGTACGTCATCAACTTCTAACTTTCCTGCGGGTCAACACGGACGTTTTCGCATGGTCATCCTCAGACATGCCGGGCGTCCCTGAAGAAGCTATCACCCACCAACTTAACCTCAAGCCAGGGTGTCGGCCGGTCCGACAGAAAAAGAGAAACTTCGCTCCGGACAGGCAGAAAGCTATCAACGAGGAGATCCGAAAGTTAATGGCTGCAGGCCATATTCGGGAGGTCCACTACCCCGAATGGTTGGCTAATGTGGTTCTGGTCCGCAAAGCCAACGGAAGTTGGAGAATGTGCGTAGACTTCATCGACCTCAACAAGGCATGCCCCAAAGACAGCTTCCCCCTGCCTCGAATCGATCAACTGGTGGACGCTACATCCGGCCATGAGGTTCTTAGCTTTATGGATGCTTTCTCTAGATACAACCAGATCCGGATGAGCCCGGCGGATGAAGAAGCTACCTCCTTCATAACCGAAAAGGGGCTGTATTGCTACAAGGTAATGCCTTTCGGGTTGAAGAATGCGGGAGCCACTTACCAAAGGTTGATGAACAAGGTCTTTGAAGGTCAGATAGGGCGTAACATGAAAGTGTACGTGGATGACATACTGACAAAAAGCGTTCATGTCGGTGACCACATTGCGGACCTAGCAGAAACTTTTGACAGCCTCCGTCGGTACCAGATGAAGCTGAACCCTCGCAAATGTGCATTTGGGGTGACCGCTGGGAAGTTTTTGGGTTTCATGGTGAGTCGGAGGGGGATCGAAGCAAACCCAGACAAAGTCCAAGCCATCTTGGACATGAGGCCTCCTGCCAATAAGAAGGAAGTACAACGCTTGACAGGAAGAGTAGCCGCCCTAAGCCGCTTCCTATCCAAGTCTGCTGAAAGGTGTCTGCCTTTCTTCAAGGCGCTTCGCCGAATCAACGAGTTCGAGTGGACCAAAGAATGCCAGGAGGCGTTCGAAGGGTTAAAGACATTCTTATCTACCCCGCCACTGCTAGCCAAGCCGACGAGCGGAGAAGAGCTCCTTCTATACCTTGCGGCCTCTCCGAGGCTGTTAGCTCCGTGCTAGTCCGTATGGACACTAACGGCACACAAAGGCCAGTATATTATACGAGTAAGGTGCTTCATGATGCAGAGACCCGATACTCAAACATGGAAAAAATCGTCTTCTCATTAATCGTGTCTGCCCAGCGACTGCGACCATATTTCCAAGCCCATCCGATCGCGGTGATCACAGACCAGCCTCTGAAGGCGGTTCTGGCTCGTCCAGATACTTCCGGCCGGCTGGCAAGGTGGGCCCTCAAGCTGGGGGAGTTCGATATATCTTTCCGCCCCCGGTCGGCCATGAAGTCCCAAGTTCTGGCAGATTTTTTGGTTGAATATACTTGGGGAATGGAGCCACCTGAAGAACCTCCCACGGACATTCAGCCCCTCGAAACCAGTGAAGATGAGTGGGTTCTCCATGTGGATGGGGCATCTAATTCTCAAGGGAGCGGAGCAGGCCTCATCTTGGCCAACTCGGATGGGGTTGTGACCGAATGTGCACTTCGCTTCCTCTTTCCAGCTACTAACAATCAGGCGGAATATGAAGCTTTGTTATCCGGCGTAAGGTTGGCTCGAGAGCTTGGGGTGAAACGCCTTAGGGCATTCACCGACTCCCAACTGGTTGCTGGCCAGATTACAAAGGAGTACGAGACAAAGGATCCCATCATGGCCCGCTACTTAGACGCGGTGCACTCAATGGTTTCCCCTTTCACTCACTTCAGCGTCAGCTACATTCCCCGACAAGAGAATGCTAGAGCCGACGCCCTATCCCATCTCGCCGCCTCGGCTGATGGGATGTTGGGAAAGGCTTATGTGGAGCACTTAGAAGCCCCAAGCATTGATGTACCAAGAGAAACTTTGCCAGTGGAGCTGGAGCCCTCCTGGATGGACGCCTACGTTCAATACTTTACTGAGGGCATCCTCCCAGAAGACCCTGCCGAAGCTAGGAAACTTAAAAGATGAGCCCCGAAGTTCTTCCTTATGGAGGGAAAGCTCTACCGAAGGTCATTCTCATACCCTATCCTCAGGTGTGTCGGTCCCACCGACGCCAACTATATTTTGCGAGAAATACACGAGGGGATATGCGGAAGCCATCTGGGGGGCAGGGCCCTTGCATATAAAGCTCTACGTCAGGGGTATTATTGGTTGACAATGAAAGAGGACGCCTCTGAGCTCGTCAAAAGATGTGACAGCTGCCAGCGTCATGCCAACGTCCAACATCAGCCGGCGTCCCAGCTGACCCCTCTAGCTGCACCGTGGCCCTTTGCACAGTGGGGCATGGACATCCTGGGACCTTTCCCTCCTGCCTCCGGACAACGTAAGTTCCTAGTTGTGGCCGTCGATCATTTTACTAAATGGATCGAGGCGGAAGCTCTTGCTAAAATCACGAAAGCCAAAGTAAGAGCTTTCTTTTGGAAATCCATGGTGTGCCGGTTCGGGTTACCACACACCCTAGTTACAGACAACGGCCGACAGTTTGATAACACGGCCTTCCGAGAATTCTGCGAGGGCCTGGGCATCCGTCACCGATTCACCTCCGTAGGGCATCCCCAAACCAACGGCGCAGCTGAGGTGACCAATCACATCATCCTCCAAGGGCTCAGGGCTCGGCTAGATAGCTGTAAAGGGCGCTGGGTGGAAGAACTTTCTAGTGTGCTGTGGGCCTATCACACGACACCGCGAGCACCCACAGGGGAAACCCCTTTCAGCTTGGTCTTTGGGACCGAGGCGGTCATCCCCGTAGAAATAGGAGCTCCTAGTCCCCGGACGGAATTATACCACGAAGAAAGCAACTCCAACCAGCTAAGGGCTGATCTGGATTTGGTGGAAGAATTGCGAGATCAAGCGCAACTTCGTATGGCAGCGTTCCGTCAGCGAGTGGCCAAACACTACAACTCTCGGGTGCGACCCAAGACATTCCGGCCAGGAGACCTTGTCCTACGAAGAGCTGAAGTATCAAAGCCGACGGAAGGGGGCAAGCTAGCACCAAAATGGGAAGGACCATACCGTGTCAAGGAGGTGCTCCACCATGGGGCGTATAAAGTCGAAGAGCTAGACGGAAAACCGCTCCCTCGAACTTGGAATGCCGACAATTTACGCCGGTACTATCAATAGAATTCTATCGTTATTAATTTGAATCTGTTTGATGTATGAATAACAAACATGTTCTTATTTTCGAATGAGTATGTTAACCTAAGACCGGCGTCCAGCATCGGCAGCAAAAGACCAACTACGTGTTGGCACCTAAGACCGGCGCCCAGCGTCGACAATAAAGACCAACTACGTGTTGGCACCTAAGACCGACGTCCAGCGTCGGCAGCAAAAGACCAACTACGTGTTGGCACCAAAGACCGGCGTTCAGCGTCGGCCACAAAAGACCAACTACGCGTTGGCACCTAAGACCGGCGTCCAGCGTCGGCCATAAAAGACCAACTACGCGTTGGCACCTAAGACCGGCGTCCAATGTCGGCAATAAAGACCAACTACGCGTTGGCACCTAAGACCGGCGCCCAGCGTCGGCAATAAAGACCAACTACGCGTTGGCACCTAAGACCGGCGCCCAGCGTCGGCAGCAAAAGACCAACTACGCGTTGGCACCTAAGACCGGCGCCTAGCGTCGGCAATAAAGACCAACTACGCGTTGGCACCTAAGACCGGCGTCCAGCGTCGGCCACAAAAGACCAACTACGCGTTGGCACCTAAGACCGGCGTCCAGCGTCGGCAATAAAGACCAACTACACGTTGGCACTAAGACCGACGCCCAGCGTCGGCAATAAAGACCAACTACGCGTTGGCACCTAAGACCGGCACCCAGCGTCGGCAATAAAGACCAACTACGCGTTGGCACCTAAGACCGGCGCCCAGCGTCGGCAATAAAGACCAACTACGCGTTGGCACCTAAGACCGGCGTCCAGCGTCGATAGCAAAAGACCAACTACGTGTTTGGCACCTAAGACCGGCGCCCAGCGTCGGCAGCAAAAGACCAACTATGCGTTGACACCTAAGACCGGCGCCCAGCGTCGGCAATAAAGACCAACTACGCGTTGGCACCTAAGACCGGCGTCCAGCGTCGGCCACAAAAGATCAACTACGCGTTGACACTAAGGACCAGCGCCCCGCGTTGCAATAGCAACTGACACCCGCGTTACCACCGAATATTGGCCTTGTCAACACTTAAGACAGCGTCACGGCTCGCGGCCCTATTTAGCGTGACCTATTGTACATGATCCTATCGATTGGCGGTTTCACAGCAGTTTAAACAAATGAAGCGAAGGGGTGAAAGAGATTGAAAACATTCATTGAAAGTAAAGGTTACAAAATTGCCGACTCAGGTCAGGCACAACCAATACAAGGAGAAAAACCAAAAGTTGTTAATGACCATCCGGAGCCGGGGCGTCATCCTCAGGGACATCGTCGGGCTTCAGCCCCTCGATATCTTCCAGGTCGTAAAGCTCCTGGATTTTATCTTTACAGTCTTGGAAGCCGGCGTCATAAGCTAGCGCCGCTGACTCGGCCACCTCATTATCGAAGGCTTCGGATTTCTTATAATCTTCCACGGCCTCGACCCCCTTCTTTTCAGCCTCGATAGCCCTCCTCTGGACCTCCTCCACTGCCGCCTCCAGATCCGCAATTCTAGTTACATATTGGCGGGTGGCTTCTTGGGCTGCGCTTGCCTCGGCGGCGACAGAACTTAAGTGGGTCTTCAAGACGCACACCTCTAGTTCTGCCACCTCCAGCTTCTCTTCGGCCGCTCTCTGTTTCTCCTCGGCCACCTGAGCATTATCTAGCTCATTGGCGGCGCAGCGCTGAGCAACCTCCAGCGCATACTCTGCCTTTTCGGCTCGTAGTCGGGCGACATCAACCTCACCCTTCAGGGTAGCCCGAATGTCCTCTAAAGCCATTGCCGACTTTTCCGCCTTGATCTGGAGGGACAACATCTCCTCATGTGCTTGTTCGACGGCGGTATCGCTTAAGGTCCAAAGGTTTTTAAGAGCGACAAGAGAATTCAGGGCCTGGAAGGAATGTCAAAATGAGAAAAAGAAAAGAAAAGGGAAAGAGATGATAGTGGCGCAGAAGCTCACCCAGAGATGCGCCACCGATGCTTCGCGGAAGAAGGCGCCTCTCCCCTGGCCCCGAGGTATTCTTACACCTCATCCACCGAGGCTTCTTCTATGATCCGTGCAGCCCAGCAGCCATGGTTGGCCAACAGCGACTGGAAGGAAGGATTGACGCCCCTCCCTTCCCTGGGCGTCGGCTCTACAGAGGCTGATTCCGCCTCTGAGCCCGCTGCCTCCGGCTCTTTCGCTGGCGGAGGCGCTTCGGCTGTCGCCCCTGCGGGGGGCAGGGCAGCGGTTGGAATCGCCACAGTTGCTGCCGAAGTTTTGTCCATCTCCTTGAGCGTGAGAGACGGCGTCTTCCCCTCGGGAGATAAGTCGAGCAAGATAATCGGAGGAGCCGAAGCTAGAGATTCTCCCTCCGGGGGTTCCGTTCCACCTCACCAGCCTCGGCCCTCGCCGCGTCTGCCGTGGTGGGTTCGTCGGCTTGGATTTGAGCCGCCTCGCTTACGCGCAAGGATTCCACTGTTTTGACCCCCTGGGCCTCTGCCCCCTCAGCGTCGGCCCTTTTGGGGCCGCCCTTCTTCAAGACCTTGGCACGGAGGGGCCTCGCGACTCTAGCCCCTCCGGTGTCGACCTCCCCAGCGTCGGTCTCCCTGGCGCCAACCCTCCCAGTGTCGGCCTTCCTGGGAACTTTAGCGGCGGCCCTTACTTCTGCAGGAGGCGCAGTCCCGGCAGCCTTCCTCTTCTTTGCGGCCACCTGTTTAAGCTTATGCAGCGTCGGCGCCATCCCTACACAATCAAAGAATAGTTAAAAAAAAAAAAAAGAGAAAAAGAGAAGCATAGGAGAAGAGGCGAGTAGTCTAGTGCTCACCCCTTGTGGGAATTAGACCGGCACGGTGAAGATTCTCCTCGGCTAGAAGTTTATTACACCGAGGAATGTCGGCAGTCAGGAGCTGCCCAAACGCCACCCGGTCTCGTGGAAGGATGGAGGGGTCCCTATTGGCGTCGATGTTGGGTATCCCCCAGCTTCCACGAACCCCGCTAATGTGCAAAGAAAAACTTGTCCTTCCACCCTTTAACGGAGGAAGGAAGGCACAGTTTAAGAATCCTATTGGACCTAGGGGTGAAGGACCACCACCCCGACTGTTTGCGAAGGGTATAGAAACTGCGGAAAAGGGAAATACTAGCCTCAATACCCTGCAGGTGGCAGAGTACTAAAAAACCAACAATGGTTCGGATGGAGTTGGGAACTAGTTGGGAAGGTGTTAAGGAGTAACGGTCTAAAAGATTAAGAATGAAAGGATGGATCGGTAACCGGAGCCCGGCCTTAAAAAAGGCTCCGTATAAGGCAATCCTTCCGGAGCGGGAAGAGGTTGCCCTGTCGTTAGGCATGGGGAAGAACAGATGAAGGTCGGGAGGAAAGCCATACCTGGCCCTTAAGTTTGCTATGTCTTGAGCAGACATGGAGGACGCAGTCCCTTCGGGGGACTCCTTAGCAACCCTAGAAGGACCAGCAACCGCCGACCGGCTCCGGACGGAAGTCCGCCCACCGGCCGGACGAGTCCCGGGTAAGGGACGATTGACTGGTCGCGGCTCCGGTGAGTGGTTAGAGGAAGGGGTGGACCATTGGCTGGACAGAGAATCGGAAGTCTGGGAAGGATGGTGGGAACCCCCCCAGGAACCGGAAATGGAGCAAGAAGGAGAGGAAGCCATGGGCACTAACCTGAAAAGAAAAACTCGGGCAAAGGACAGAGCTCGGAGAGAATGGACGAGAGATTGAAGCGCTGGCGGACTCAAAAGGGGGCAACGGCGGAAGAAGTAGGGAAGATAGGAAGATAAGGGCTATTTGTCCTCATAACGCCACTTCGAAACACCCCACGATCGCCCGATCTGAACACGCGTTTATCTTCAATTGGGAGGCGCTTCGACGACCTGCCAATGCGATAATCTCGAAAAGACCACCAGTGAAAAGGGGGGCGTTAACCTCATCGCAATGATACCGTTCGCCTTTTCGTAGCACTGCCCGAGGGAAATCCTCCCTAATCCCAACAAAGGCGAAATGATGGCGCAAGAGCTGGCCGCCTAGAGGATATCCACACCCCTTTCGCGGGTAAGTAAGCGCTCACCCATCTCAGGGGCGGGGGGGTATCTGATACGGCTGGCCGTTTCCCCGAGGTAGTATTATCTTCGGCGCGGTTTTCGAAAGCAATGATGTGACAACAAAACCCAAAGCCTCCAGCGCCGGCTTCCAGCGTCGGCCTCCAGCGCCGGCTTCCAGCGTCGGCCTCCTGCGCCGGATTCCAGCGTCGGCCTCCAGCGCCGTCCTCCAGCGTCGGCTTCCAGCAACGGCACCAAAGACAGACACCTTGCGTCGGCACCAAAATTACACGTCACCAAAGACAGACGTCCAGCGTCGGCATCCATTGCCGGCCTCCAGCGTCAGTCTC
This sequence comes from Calamus simplicifolius, assembly GCA_900491605.1. Classification (NCBI taxonomy): domain Eukaryota; kingdom Viridiplantae; phylum Streptophyta; class Magnoliopsida; order Arecales; family Arecaceae; genus Calamus; species Calamus simplicifolius. The sequence goes on along the minus strand of UESW01004372.1, from coordinate 73,608 downwards.
CAGCGTCGGCATCTAGTGTCGGCCTCCAGCACCGGCCTCCAGCGTCGGCCTCCAGTGCCGGCCTCCATCGCAGCCCCCAGCGTCGGCCTCCAGTACCGTCCTCCAGTGTCGGTCCTCAGCTCCGACCCCCTGTGCTGGAACTTTGACTCCAGCCTCCTGCATTGGCTCCGGCCTCCGGCATCGGCCCCTAGCGTCGGCCCGCAGTATCTCATACACATTTCATACAGCCGACCCCGGAATCTAAGCACCTTGCCCACCAAAATCACGGGCAAGTGTTAGCCTAATAGGCAGTTACCGCTATAAGTGGCCCTTATCCAACAACAGTCCAACGACTTGCCGTTCAATGAAACATCGCATCAGGACGGATTCGACGGTTCCAACAGACCGAGGTAAACGGGATCCCCAACAGGTATAAAAAGAGGACCCGTGCTTCATACAGGGGACTCTCTCTGGAACTTCCTCTAGAACAATTATACAAAAATCATATCCCTGTTCGACGACTCACTAACTTGGGCGTCGGAGGGTCCCTGCCGGAACCACCGGTCCGGGACTTTTTGCAGGCTCCAGGAGGAAGACGGCGGCCTTTCTGCGTACACGGTGATCCAAGCCTGCCCGACGTTATCATATGTGATTCGGCCGCAACACCATGAATAACTGAGTAAGAGATGGTTGCCTAGAGTTAAACGGATATATACTGGGTTAGCATTCAACATTCAAAACAAGGCCCAGAGAAAACAGGAAGCCATTATTACTTGTTTGAAGGCTGTTGAGCATTTATATACGATGTTGATGTTGATTCTTGTATGATTCTAGACAGGAAGAAAATTTCTTGAAAGCTTCAATCACAAGTATATGTTGCATGCTGTGATAATTTTCAGGGATTTACCACATGAAATTAAAATGACATAACTAGAACATTTCATCAAGCTACCTTTATAACAAGATGTCAAATGTCAGCCTATGCTCCTGTAGTCAGCTACTAAAAATCATGATCATGCTGGTTGGTCAGTGAACAAATAGGAGAGATCTGCCTGCATGAGCCAGACTGTATAAGAAAGCAGGCCGCACATAAACTATGGTATCTTTCTTCTTCCCCATTACATTGAAAATTATGTGACTTATGAAGCGGTGCAGACATTTCTCTCGTTTTGTTACTGTTTGAAAGAAAGGAGAGATCTATGAAACCATTGAATACTTTTGTTTCTTAACAAAATATTTTTGCATGCATAGGCCAAACCTTATGGCAGCAACCTAATCATACGCCTAATTTCTGGATTAAAAATAAATCTAGAGGAAGAAAGTTCTTCGAAATACATAATCATTCATAAGAAAGAGGAGCTCCACAAATAGTTCTTGAATGCGAAGCACTATCTTGGTTGCTAAAGAACATAATCAGGGAGAAACTAATATCAGAGGAAAAATAGGCATACATGCAGTGTCACGAATAAAGAATCCAACGAATATGGCCACTGCTTCTTTAGCATGACTGATACCTTTGAATATTAGCTGATCAATTAATTGAGACCCTTCAACATCAGGTGAACTAGACTAAATAATAGAAAGAGGAATGGAACAATGCAAGTGGATATCAGGAATGCCTCAACCTTTAAATATCAGCTGATCAATTAATTGAGACCCTTCAACATCAGGTGAACTAGACTAAATAATAGAAAGAGGAATGGAACAATGCAAGTGGATATCGGGAATGCCTCAACCTTTAAATATTAGCTGATCAATTAATTGAGACCCTTCAACATCAGGTGAACTAGACTAAATAATAGAAAGAGGAATGGAACAATGCAAGTGGATATCGGGAATGCCTGAACCTTTAAATATTAGCTGATCAATTAATTGAGACCCTTCAATATCAGGTGAACTAGACTAAATAATAGAAAAAGGAATGGAACAATGCAAGTGGATATCGGGAATGCCTCAACCTTTTTCAAGCACATTAGGGATGACAAATGATGAAAGAGATACCTAGCACCATGAATATTCTGCTTAATGTTCACTTATTGTTCTTCTCCGTTTTGCACAATTATAACAGTCCTCTACTTCACCAATAATTGATAACATTTTTTTTCCCTTTTTAACGATGAAGTGGAAAGATGGGGAGAAACAATCAATGATCCTTTAGGAGGATGAACAAAAAAGTTCATTCTTTTGCTGATGAAAGAGAAAATACAAGAACTTTGGTCTACAGAGAATGCCTAATTAAAGCAAAAAAGACAAATTCTGGACCAAAGATATTATTAATCTTCAAGAAAACCCTACAAAAATTTCAAGTTTCCCATCAGAATCTCACCATTCAACACAATAGCCCGGATGTCATCTCTATTCATCGCTTCAGTGTGCTTTTCCTTCAATTCAGCAACAACTAAACCAAACCACAGTAATCCCAAGCCCACTATAAAACAAAGAGTACAACTAAACTCTTCGATAAAGACAGCAAGGTAAACCTTAGGTAACACTCAATTCAAGAAAAAACGTTCCTCGAACCCAAATTCAAGAAGAGAGAGGGCAGAATATGGCATTGCAATGGACATGAAGCCAAAAAACAAAAACAAAACAAAACAAAACAAAAAAAACCGAGAAATGGATTAGAAAAAGGAAGCGATCGTGGTTACTTATGGGATGAAACATACTCAACGGTGGATTGGAGATGGCAATGACCGAAACTCCGTCGCCCTCGACCTCCATCGAGACCCCATACCCGGCATCTTGTAGAGGGTTTACCGATGAGACGGGAGAGAAATCACATCTCCTCCGCCAAAGCTATCTTATGGCCGATGGCGGAAGAACGGGTAGGGGTTGGGTTATTGGAACGCCTAACACTAGGTAAGTTGTTTCCTCGGCAAGATTTTGTTTACGTCGACTGGCACGCGTGGCAACCTTTCATTTGATCATGTAACTTCAATTTATTCACATGCACCCCATTTTGAAGTTACCTAATATCCTCCCGCGGAGCTTATAACCCAACGCGGGAGAGCGGCACACACAGACCGGGCTGCTGCTAAATCGCGCGAGTGAAAGGGGTTTTTAACTTTTTATAGAACCAACAGTCGATCACGACCGCACGACCGATGGGTTCGTACAAAATAACGATCGCATGTGAGCGAACGATCCGGATTGATTCCTAGTCCGAGTAGGAGACCCGCATGAGAGCCCGAGTTCACGTACGGCACCATATGGATGTATGATGGTGCATAGTTCTACCTGTTGAGCTTGTGTATATCATAGCCGTGCATGATTCAAGGACCGAATCATATTGAATACAACAATCTAAGATAAATCATATTGATTCGATTCACAATCTATTAAAGGTATAATTGAGTTAAGACAACTAACGAGTAATAAAATTGATTCAAAAAAATTAAAACCGATATGAGTATTTATTATTTTATTTTTTTATTGAGTTGGTTCGAATATTAAAATACTTGCTCGTAAAGTTGACGGACTTAATCAAGCTTACTTTATTTTATTATTTTATTTTTATAATTATATATATTTATAATATTTTATTTTAATTTTATTAAAAATATATTTATTTTAATTTAAAAATTATATTTTAAATTTTTACAAAAAATTCAAATCAATCGAATGGAACTCATCGTATATCAAGTATTTTAATATATATCGAGTATTTTTCATAAGCTTAAATTTCAAGCTTCAAATTTTAGAATTGAATCGAGCTCGATGATTTGATAATTTAATTTAGTATAAAAATCAATTATTTTGAACCAACTCCGAATCAAACCATCTTATCAACTCTTCGATTCAGCTCAAAAATGTACCAAACCCTTCTGTATCATGCCAAATTGTCTAATTCCAGCTTCGAACTGTTTCAAGCCCTCGTATATCGTACCAACCTGCTCAATTTGGCTCAATACATGATAATTTGAGTAAAAATCTCATGATTCATCCGATCATTATGCTATTAATTTAATATGATACAGTCCATACTTCCAGATTATAATTCAGTAAGCCTTAACCCTGACTTCGCCTCCCTGCAATACTGGTGGTTGACCTAAACAAAAAGATCTGATTTGGAAAGCGAGTTGTTCCTAAGTGCTGTTTTTGATTCACTTCTCGTCCCCATAGCTCCTCCCATCAAGACTAGTTTCCTTTTTAAGACTTGTTTCCTTCTGTTTTTTCCCTCCCTCGCGAACCATATCAGTTTTACGGTAAAGGTGCAACAAACACCGCGGGCCGCCACTTTGAAAAGTATCAAAAGAAACTGAACCAGAAAATTTGGACCAAAAATAAGAAACTTAAACAACTGCTTTGCTGAGAGGCATAAGTTTCAAGCAATAAAAATTAGGTAGCAGTCAGTAATAAATAGATGATCTCTCGTCCAAAGACTTATAAATGGTGCCATACAAATGGTATGCGCGTTGATATAATTATCAAGACTCAGACATAGAGTGCATAACAAGGTACTTAGTGTTTATCCTCGTATATTAAAATCACATAACATTGGATATGATGGTACACATAATTCAAGCAAGCCTCGGCACAAAATACACTACCCTTGATGCTTAACCTTTTTTTGGCATGGCAGCAAGCCTTGTGTACATCCTTGCCATCGACTGGTAACCCCTGATATCGCCTGATCGCAGAAGGTTGCCTGCACCAAATGAAGATGACACTCAAATGAGAGCAAGGTCCATAGAGGGTTCATGCGAGCAATGCAAATTTATAGGAGTTTCTATACCACAAAGTCTACCCATTATCCAAACCATGACATGGTACCACAATAGATGCTAGTTTGTTAAACCAGCACACATTATATATTTAAAAAACTCATGGTTTCATCACTTGACATTACAAGGGCATTAATGGAGCCGTGGGTCTTGATGAATTAATACATTCAAAATTACATCAATCCTTGAAATTTTTTGAATCATGCCGGTAAGCCTTGACGCTGTAATGACCGAAACTCCATGCTTATAGAAAAAAAGCAGAGAGTGGGAAAGGGAACAGGGGAGTGGCCAATAAACTGACTGAGTTGTAGAAACACGAGCTGATACTTTGCTAAGACCCAAAATCCAGCCAGCCACTTGAATTGTGATACTTCACTCACCAACTTCACTAAGTTGGCCAAGTCAGGTAATAAAAGGACGGAACCTTTTCCAAAATAAATACAAATCAATATCATAGAATTTTGAGAAGAGTGAGCCCTGGAATACAGGTTTGCTCCCATCTTTGTTCCACTCCCAGGAGAGTTTATTTATTATTCCATTTGGTTTGGGAGATCTGAATCGTGAACTCACAGAAGGAAATTTCATTAGCATCAGGCAGAGAGCAGTTAACGTAAGAATGCTTATACACAGCAGTTCTTTGCATTCGCCCAGATAGCGCACAAATTATACAGCCTAAAAAATAACAACAACAACTACTACTACTAGTCTCACGTCCAATGCAAATGTAGATAGGTACTTACATGTCTTTCGAGGGGCCACAATTCTCTAAAAGGCAGGGGGAAACTTATTGAACCAAAGCATATGTGCATGGATATAATCAACATAAGGCTCAGTTTGTACAGAATATAGACAAAGCATAATGAATGGATGAATGAATGAATGAATGACTGGAAGGACCACATCATTAAAGAGCTTATACTTAATTCAACTGCTATATTTGGAATATGGTTATTGGGTTATTTTCAGATCCAATTAATTAGATTAAGAGGTTTTTATTATGAAAAATACTCTTCACAAATATTTAAACCTCATTTTGACTTTCTTTCCCCCCTCCATGCCACTTGTCAGTGCTGAGCTGGAGTCAATGTACATCTATAGTGATTGTGGTTGCCATTCAGGAAGTGCTATTTTGTGAATTTGAACCATGCTGAATAACTGAATGACTGCCATCTAGACAAAAGATCTCCACTAAAACAACCATTTCTGGTTTGGTTTTCCAAACTCATCTGAGTTAACAATGTGACACTGCCAATGTAACTGCTTAACAAAGAATACATATTCTTTGCATCACTATGATAACTGTAACTAACAAGCATACCTATCAAAATGAGTTCATATTGTCATACTTTGATAGGGCTTAAGATTTCAATGTTGTGAGCAACTTAGTATTTTTTTAATAGTTTAAGACTTAGAAATATAGTTTCAACAAATAGAACAAGCTTTGGAAAGAAATGAATCAAAAGCTTATACTGAATCAAGAAGAGTGGCGGCTTTAAACTTTGACTCATGTATGGGCAAGTTGTATAGATGTTTAATTAAACATAGTGGTCATCTTGTCACCAACATTCAAAGTTTGAAACAAAATGATTAATTGCATGTTCTAATAGATCTATCTGTAGCAAAACTGACTAACCTGAATCACAATTGAGGGGACTATCGGGTTCTGGATGAGCCATTAAAGCAATTATAGCCCTGCAAACAGACTGGAGGGTCCATGCAGGACTCCAAGCATTCTTCAAGATATCAAGGCAAATCTCCCCAGTCTAGACAATGCAAGAGAAGAAAATGTTAGAACAATGAGTACACAAGGGCTAGGAAGGGCTACTCAAGCATTCAGGCATCAAAAACTTCAACTTTTATGGCAAACATCAGCTATCAAGCTAAAAATGGCTATCTTCCTGCTATAGTCAGAAGTTCTTAGAGACAATTGCTAAAACACAAATGTAAGATGTAATTGAATTTGAATGACCACAAAAGGACATGCAATTATTTGGACAAATAATGAATCAGTTTGTCAAGAAGACAAGCACCTAAGGGCATTTCTATTGAAATTTGCATACCTTCTGTAGCATTTATTTCTCTTCAGCTAATGGGATCACACACTTACCCTATCCTTCACATGCAATGAGATCTAGATCTACTGTCATGGAAGGCATGTTGCAGATAGTATTTATTTGAAAACATCCAATTTTTCCTCACCATATCTTCTAGATTCTCTTCAATGCAACAGTTCAGAAAAGAGGACATGATGATTAGTATCATCACCATAAGCTGCCAGATTAGGGACCACACAGACAACTGATTCTGTCACAATTTAAGCTTTATGATTGTTGTAGTAATGAGGCTTTAGGAGCAAACATGATCACCGATGTGGACAGATTTGATTGTCTAATGCCCATAACAGTGGTGGGGAAACGTGATGCAGGACCAAATATGAAGAGCACATGTGATGATAAGAGCAATTAAAATTTTAAGAAGGATGAAAGAAAAACGTAAGAATCCAAGAGATGTAGAATAGCAGTTATGGACTTAAAGCAGAGCTATCACAATGAACCCAAGGAGAATTATCACAACAAACTTGAGCCAGGGAAAACATAAGTTCAACAAGCCACTTGCAACCTTATGTTGGCTTGATTGTGTAGATAGATTCCCAGAACCTAGAGCGTAAAAGAATCTGTACAGATCATATAACATGCCTGAACACTTGCATAAATAAAACCTTGCAAATTACCATATTAAAGAGGAAGACAAAAACCTATCTAGAGTGGTTCGCCACTTTTGATCAATTTTTGACTCATTTGAAGTTTGACTTTGACATATATCAATTCAAAGATATCTACCCAACATCCATTGGAGCATAAACAATGGAGCTCATGGTGACCACATATGCCTTTTAAACGATGGATAGCATATGTGATCTTAATTAATTATGCTTGCCATTGTGACAGACATCAAGTTCAGTCTATACCAGACTTGTCCTTCATTTAACAATATTTGATCTCTATATTTTCCAGGATATGATGGACACAAATTCCTTAAGTTCACAAGGTGCATGTATTCAAACTTTTTGACTTAAACTTCAAGGTCCTTGATATGTTTTTACTATCACAATCCTATTATAGAAAGATTAGCCTCTTGATCTGTTGATCCATGGCCCATGCTTGCAAATATGTGGTTGGATGGAGTAGGAGAGTGGTCAGTGGTGAAGTAGCGAGGCAATGAAGTAGTGAGGTGGTGATTCTCTATCTCATCAGTTATCATTCTCCTCTTCCCTGCATGGATGACTAGGTCTTCTGGTGATCCTCTATCTCAGTCACTACCTTCCCCTTATCCATCCAGCTGACCAAGACTTTCCCATTCTAGGGTTTCTCTAAATTTCTTCCAACTTTGTGTACATCTCTCGCAACCCAAATGATCCAAGCTTAAGCTGGCATTTAGATTGTTAAACTGAGCTCAAGATACGTCAGGTTGTTCATGTCAGTGGCAATGCCATTTGGTGAGACTCATTTGAAAATGTCAACAACTTAAGATGTGAATCTATTTTAGGCTGACTTTTTATTATATTGCCCAGACAGAAACATATTAAATATCTATTCTAGGAGACTAATACTTACAATAAGCTATTCTCTCCTGAGAGAATCACAAAGATCCATATATATAAGCCAGGAGAATTTGAGAATTAGTTTATTTATTGATGTCTACTGCGGCATGCCAAATTAGACACATGCATATAATTCATTTAACTTACTTAAAAATACATATAAATCAGGATTAAAATTAGAGCTAAGTATCTCCTTATGTTCAATGATACTTTATCTTTTAACAGTAAATTATCACCCAAGCTTTCCCTATATTCTTAAATTATTGTAAAGTTCAAGAAGATAGTTGAAAAAAGAAGTTGCATTATGCAAATTCAAATGAAAAGCAAAAATCCCATACCTTAAAATGCACATTTGGATGGAAAATTTTTGTCAGGAAACGCACTTGTGGAGGTAGTAAAGGGTACTGCTCTGGAATAGCAAATGCAAGCTGAAACACACCACCTTCATAAGGAGTTTCTGAAGGTCCCTAAATATACAGAAAGAAGGGCCTTTAAAGTTATTGCGACACAGCCATTGAAAAGTACCTTGCTGTTACATGCTTACCTTGATAAGAGCAGTCCACTTGAATATGTTAGAATCATCACACGTTAGCTGGATATCTGGGTCTGCTGCTTTCTCTCGTTGCACCTCTTTGTATTCCTTGAAAAGCCTTGCTCTCGAAGCCTGTAGGTAACAATAGTTATTTCTTTAAATACACAAAATGATTTGATAAGACAATGACTAATTTTCACTACACCACTTGAAGAACATTTCAAGGTACGGACGCTGGAAAAGAAAATCAGGACTAATATATCCACGAAGAAGATAGATTAAATTTAAATTCAGCATATTAAAGCCAATGACATTTTAATCCAGCTGTATAGTCACCAACTGATGTAAGAATAAATGCCAGACTCAAAAAAGATTAAATAAAAATAGCTTAACCAGTAAACATCAATCTATCTATCTTGTTCTACTTTATGAATCATAAATCAAATCATGATACATTTTTGTTGCTTGTCCAAGTTAATCTTATGATGACCCCTGATAAAGCTTACACCCAAGTATCGGTACTAGGACCTGCATCAGCAGACAACCTTTATGAACATATGGTGTATTGATTGTCAGTATGATATGCTGGTCCAATACCTAGTGTCAATGCGGGGAATGTATTGAGTATCCATTCCCTAACAGTCAAATATGGTGCAGTACTTAAGACCTTGCTAATGCCTATGTTTTGACTGAATGTTTAGCTTCATGTCCTGGATAATGGTTTATGGTCTGCCACAAGCTCATTCATGGGCCATAGTTTCTGACTGAAAAATTATTCATGACACTCACAGGGGAAAAAGCATGCTTTGTTTTCTATTAACCTTCAAATTTATACAAGCTTGAATATAATCTTTTATTTTTTGATTGAAATGTTGAAATCCCTAGACCTCATGCATATTTACTTGTTCCTTGCTCTTAATTTTATCCTCGGTCTCATTCACATCTTATATGGCCCTTCAGTGTCAAGCCACCTCTTTCCACATATTTACAAACTCCAACAACTCTTATATTTGAATCCCATAGACATGTAGTAATCATTTGTACAAGAATAAATATCATATGTATGTTAGTTATCAGATAATTCAAGTGTTAATTAGTTCATTTAACATGAAGTACATCCAAAAAGCAGAATGAGCATTAATAGCATGAACTATGAAATTACTCAAAATAAATTTGATTTATAGATGCCTACCAAGTGCATCACTAATATTCTATCTCAACAAATAAAACCAAAATGTAAAAACAATTATTGAAAGTTAGTCACACCAATGCTAACAGATTGCACAAAAATTCTAATATAAAAAAATGTAGTGAATAGGACAATAGATATCAACATGAATATGTGTTTATCTATTTGTGCCTCTAATTTTCACCACAAAATTGTCAAATATACTAATCAGCACAAAACCTCAAGGTTCTTATCCTCGATGCGATGTCTATGTGATTCTAGAAATAATTGACAAGCACATTCAGCAAAATAAGACATGATATTGCAGACTGCATATGGATATTGTATACTTAAAAAAAAAAAAAGACTAAACATGAGATTCATGAACAAGAGCTGGCGATCCTAACATCATGCATGATTCTGCAATTATTTTAGCACAATATTATTATGAACAAATATTTTGTCCATGAGAAGGAAGAAGAAGAGGGAGTAAGCTTCAAATAAGAACTGAATTACTGACCTGCATGATTTTTGTTGAATAATGCACCCTGGAACTCAAAAGAACTGAATCGTAATTGGCCTTCAAACTGGAAACAAATCTTGATAGGTGTAATCGAAATCATTAAATATGTGGTAGATTCACCATACAGTGATGCAATTAAAAATTACAAACTAAAGGAACAATGGATGGAAGCATGGGCGTTTAACACCAGAAACTGTTGGAAATGCCCTGCTGACCAAGTTCCAAACAAAATAATCAGCACTATTGGGTAGCACACCCGGTGAACGATCTGAGAGACACCAGATCGACTATTCACCCACCATTAGGTCGGTTAAAAGAATGATTTTTCTTCTAGTAAAGCTAAAGCAATGTTCCCTATTCAGGATACATCCTATCCCAGGACCAAAATAGTAGAAAAATTGTGACTATTCGCACGAATTAGAGCTCAGATTTGCCACATATTGTACCCAGTACATGATCAAAAACACATAAATTCAATAAAAACAACCAAATAATTTTTTTTTTTTAAATCCACAGATGACATCGCAAAACGTAATATTTTGCCCTTCACGTAACATGAACCAGATCAATAGAGCTCCAATCCACCGCTACATCGAAAACACGGACACAGAGGCGTCAGGTTGCTAATCTAGTCTAAAATCTAATATGCTCCGAGAACCACGAAGACATACCGCAACATTCAACACAAGGTGAATTTTACAACGAACCTAGCAAATTTAATGAAAAATGAAAAAGAAAAAGAAAAATGCATCGAGAGATCGGCCAAAGAAAAAGATTTCTCAAAGAGAAAATCGGGATGAAGAAGAAAGGGAAAAAAAAAAAAGAGACGGACCGAGATCAGACCTTGGCGCTTGAGGAAGAGCCGCAGAGAAGCCTAGTTCGTGGACCGCGGAACCCACCGGGAAATTCTATTTGGCACGCAGTTTTTGCTGAGGAGCCCCTAGGGTTTTTTTTTTTTTTTCAATAGCCCCCGAAATGACTCAGTAGTCCCCCCTATATTTAAAAAATACCTAAATTATCTCTCCCTCTTCAACCTCTCTCTTGTCTGATTTGGCCGAGTTTCTGTTTAAGCCGAATAGATTTGAATTCTGTTTGACTTGCTCAAAGCCAAATAAAAGATTTTTTCTGTTCAGCTACACTGGGTCAAACAGAAATTTTCTGTTTGGCCCATTTCTGTTTGGCCCATCAGGGCCGAACATGTTGACAAAGTTCGGCACTGTGTAGATTAACAGACTTGACCTGTTCGGCCATACAGGGCCAAACAACTCACGAACCAAAAAAAAAAAATCGAGAATGGGGATATAAATCAACCTTTGCGACCATAGAACCTTCAAAAATTACTAGTTGCTTGTCCATTGCTCGATTATAGATTAAAATATCTTCAATCAAGCTTCAAATGGTGGATCCAAAGGTGTTGATCCGAAGCGAAGGAGGAGAAAAGTGGAGGCAACGGGTAGAGGGCTACTAAGCAAGCAGGCTATTTTGGTCCAAATATTTTAAGAGCAAATATACCATTTTTTTTTAAAGCGGCGAGGGAGGGGCTCCTCAGTAAAAGATGTAATTTCCCAAACCCACCCCACTGAAAATAAAAGGGGGAGCACGACACTGCCTCCCAGGACTATGTATGGAATATTACTAGTTCATAGGGGCTTCTCTGTAAAATAACTCAGTTCAGCCGCCAGCTCAAATTTTCACTCTAATTTTACTCCATAGTTTTAAGGTATTGTAAACTATATATTAGAATTGAGTTCGATGCATATGTAACGTTAAAAGGTTACGTGTAATTTTTTGGGACGAAATTTTTAGTAGCTCAAGCACTTTGTTTTCCCACGTCTTAGACACTACTGAATTATTTTTAACTTGGCACGAAGTCATTTATGCATAAACCCCTATACATCACGGCTAGATTACATATAATTCTTTTGTTTCTATCATCACGGTATAAACTTTAAAATTATTTTAACTATTTTGTTGCAACGTAAACCACCTTCACCTTCATTCTGTCTTGAATGATCTTGAACATTGCCACCTTTCTATTTGTGACACATCGTAGAAATGTCTTTATATATTATCTATATTTTTTATTAAAAAAACTATCTAGGCTCAATGTAACCAGTTTAAAAGGCAACAACGGGATCAATAAAGCCCTTGACGATATGTTAGGGTGGAGCTGCATCAGGTGAAGGGTCGCAGACCACTCAATGGATTTCAACTGAAGAGAGCACATGTCCAATTTTTATAATCATGATGTGTATGATAAATTTATGATTAAATTTCCAACATATTTGTAGCTGGCTAAGAAAAAGAAGAATAGGTATTTTATACGATGCATGCCAAATGAAAAGCATGGGCATCTACAGGCACCATGGTTGAATTTTTGTTTTTTTTTATTGCTTATGTAATTTAATGAACGTATGCTGGTTTATTGAAGAAAACAAGGCTTTTGAATTTCAATCAAGTTCATTGGCTAAAAATTATCTTGGATAGATATAAAATCACTTGATTAAACAATGATTTTAAAAATCGAGATGATATGTGATCACTATCATAGGGAATCATTAAAATGCAACCAAATACAGTGATCACATTATCTTCACTGAATCATAGGTAATCTTAAATGAATCACCCATATCAAACACCTCATAGTGTGATTGAGAATAGCTTCTCTTATTTCTCAACGAGTGAGATCAAATTCATCACTAAACAACTTGCTGCCTCCTTTTTATTCAACAATGTTAACATAGTAGTGTTATGATCAGCCTTAGATCTAGTGTTCCTCTAAATTTTAGCAGCTTATCAATGCTTGTAGTTGCTAACTTCTTGAACTCTTCCACTATAGGTTATGAACTCAATATGGGAGGAGTCAAGAAGTTGGGGACCATTCTTTTCAACTTGAAGGGGTTCAAGGACCATATAAATAGGTCAAACTCACGTAATTTCCATGCTTCCTTAAGATTTAGTGTCATACGTGCATGCATTTCCATGCTTCCTCAGGACTTATCAGATCCAATAACACATAAGTATCCAATTGAAAGATCCAGAACTCCCCCTCATGCTTCTATTTGCCTAAAAATCTTTATGTGAATAGATCTTACGCATTTTTCTGAATGTATGGGGCCCAAAACTTGAGTGTGCAACATAACATTCAAACTTGGAACCTTTGTCTTCTAAGTACAAAGTGCGCTACCACCGAGGCAAACCCTTTTTCCAGAAGCTGTTCATATCCGCATGCACAGTGCATACTGAATTACCTCCTGTGTCATGACCTTATGTCAGTTCATCCCCATCATTAACATTAACAGGAATTAAAAAAATGCATGTGTTTATTGAGATCTCTTTTTTTTTTTATATTCTTTTTGAGGATAGATTCCTACTGTTGTTTGGTGTTGGTTAGTAGAAAAGAGTAGCATCCTGCAATGAATTAGACTTTAGATTCTAATGCAGCACCTCAAACTGCAAAAGTAACAGGGTCCTGTAGAGCACTTGCAGCTGCTAAGTTAGAAACTGATGTAATACAACAAGATAAATTCAACATTCATTGCAAACAGTTGACACTGAAGATACTCCGCTTGTTTCATTGGTAAATGAATTATGAAATCAACCCACAAAAGTTTAACTTCTTCCAGTCCTTGGTTAAAATGGCGAACAGCAATATAGACATCCGAAGGGGGAGTCTCTTTAGTTCTTACAGCATTTCTGAAACATACTTTCATCCACTAGGCCTAGGCACTTAGCATTGTAGTACAAGTAAACTTTTGAGTCTAAGTACCTGACGTATTCAGTTCAATAATTTGCAACACTATTGACAAGCATAAATTTTTTATAAAACAGCTTTAATGGCACTACTTATCAACAAGAATTCTGAAACCTTATGTGTTCACAAAAACAAAAAGGCATCTCAAATATCTAACCAATCTATTTCCCTTTTTCCTCTCTAGATTTAACATACATGATTAAAACCAACAGACAGAACATATAAATAGGGAGACTAAAGAATATATATAAAAGAAAGAGCTAAAGCAAGAACAGCAAATCATTTGAAAAAATATATATATCAAGAAACAAAATAGATAAGAGCCACGTGCTCATTTTACAAGCTCTCAACTTTATTTGCAGAAGATTTATTAGGCTTTGATTTGGCCATATTAACAAGATCGCCAAACAGCTTATCTTCAGGTTTGGATGGCTTGCCAAACTGCTGCATGTAAGAAGAGGTCATGGGTGTCTGATAAGAGGGAGCTGTGCTCATGTATGTGCTGTTATCCTGCATTGAAAGCCCATACATTCTCTGAGATAGCTCATTTACACCAGCATAAGGGTGCATAGGTCTGCCCTGATTATAAAACTGAGCTTCAGGCTGCTGTCCATATCCATATACTGTCAACTGACTACCCTGCATGGGTTGCTGGTGCATTCCTGCCATCTGTCCTCCCAGCATCATTTGGGGATGCAAACCCCCAAGCTGGTTGTTATGCATCGGTTGAGGATATATGCCTCCAAACTGGCTGCTCTGCATAGTCTGCATAGGCTGAGGTTGCAGACCTCCAAGCTGGCTACCTGGCAATGATTGGGGATGCATGCCTCCTAGATTGTTGCCTGCCATTGGTTGGGGAACAGACTGCAAGTTAGGCAATTGGTTACTCTGCACTGTTTGTGTTTCCCAGGGTGGTGGGGGAAGAGCTCCAACTTGATCATTTGCACCTGTTATGAAAGATGATAGCAATCATATGCCAGTCAATGTACATGTAGAAAATTATTGAAAACATCCTCTGTGGGAAACTTGTTTTCACAGGAAACAGTTTGGGATCAAGGTACACCCAAAACTGCTGCTTGTTATAATTAACCAATCAGTAGTTTCATACAGTACTTCATTCTGTCACAATCCATCATTTAGCAATGTCAATCAATAGAGACATTGAGTATGACTGGCATGGTTCAAAGCAGGCAGCCTTGGACAAAATGTAGGCATAACTACAACCAAAAAGCAGAGTTGAAGTCTTAGGAAAAAAAGGTTCTCGTGTTTACCGTAACCTTGCTCCTGCTGCAGTGGATTTAAGCCCGGAGTGACCTGACCATTCCATGTAGGACTGACATGGTTCAGTTGGGCACCTTGATCATAAGCTGCCTGCTCATATTGAGGAGCACCTAAGTTTGGGACACCTCCGTTAGGATAAAGGACAGGCTGTTGTGGTTGTTGGGGCTGCATCTGAAGCTGGGGGGCTGCAGGATTTGTCTGTGATGCTGGAAGTGTGGAATGTGAATCAAAAGTTCTGGAAGGATTGCCATTGCTACTGTTAGTGTTGTTTTGGGGAGACATGTCCACAAGCGCCAAGAGGTTCTGATCGGAAGCAGAACGAGCAAGCGGTTCACTAACAGGAATAAGGGCCACAGGATTCCCATTTTTAGGTGTACTGTAGTTCTCCCCGCTAAGAAGGTCCATATGAGGATCAATTTTTGCTGCAGGAGTTGCTGAACCATTGGATACTGAATGTGCAGGTGGCAATGATTGCCGAAGAGGAGGCTGGCTGCTTGTGCTTTTTGCACCTGTACTGGCCCTACAGAATTTTTTCACAAGAATCAAATGTGGAAAATATTATGTGACTAAAATCAAAAGAAAAAACCTCTCCTTAACTAGTGACTCATATATGCAATATAAGCCAAAGACAACAGGTCTTTCAAAATATTGGGCTAAATATTTTCATCAATTTAATCTCGAGGCTAATCAATAAACATGAAGGTAATCAATAAATTGAGTTGAGTTGAGTTGAGTGGAAGCAGATTTATGTAGCCAACCCCATGTAGTTGGGAAAAGGCTTAGATGAGTTGAGTTGAGTTGAGTTGTAATCAATAAATTGCACATAAGAAGTCCAAGTTGTTAAATTTCATATAATCCAACAACCCTGGAAGGCACAAGAAAGGCATTCAGATCAATGAAATTTTTTAACCCTCAATAGCAGCTAACATGTTTGAGTGAACAAACTGTAATGTAAGAGATGTCTAAAATTGACACGACTTCATCACTTATACTACATAAGAGAGAAACAAATGACTTAGAGAACATGGATTACCTACGATCCAGTTGTACTGAAGAATCATCAACATCTACTAATGCCTGAAGTGATTTGGGTTTTTCCATGGGAACAGCAATTCCTGCAGCAATGGCATCATGTTTTGCTAGCACACGCTGGAAGTCATCATTTAAAGTAAGCCCTTGCGCAAGTAGCTCCTCATCCCTGTAGCAAGGAACCGAAGATAGACCATAATCTTCTCTAAAGATTAACAAATGCAAGGGCTTTATGGTACAATCTAACAAATGTTCAGTAGTGATAATTAAAGAAAATGCAGGATCCGACCAAAAGCATGAGTTTAGCGCAACTCTGTTCCAACAATGACATTAAACGTGTGTGTGTGAGAGAGAGAGAGAGAGAAGGGGGGTGGTTCGCAGATGAAAAAGTTTTCTTTAGAAAAAACAAAAAGAAATTATTATGTGTATTATAAGAACCAAAAAAGGTAAGCTTTATCCTTCCAGATGGGGGTTCCATATAAGCAAAAAGGCATGGGAGGAGGGTGGGTTTAGATTCCAATAAAGAATGTAGAATACGCAAATATACAATCTTCCAAAAGTTTGTCTATATGTGAGCACAAGGGAAAAATAAATGCTACGAAGACTTACGAGGTAGTGTTCACAAGCTGCACCAGTCTCTGTTTATAGGTACGGCACTGTTCGACAAGGTCAACAATTACCTCTTGCCTAAGTCCCTGCATATCAGCATTAACATGGCTCAGCAGTTGTGATTATTTTAATGATGACACCAACTTTGTATCAAATAATCATGGGACAAAATTAGAGGATTGAATAAACGCCAAGTTAAAGACAGAATTGATGTTATCTTCAACTGCAGAATTTTGCATCTATGATCCTCAAGAAAAAGATGCATTAAATGTTTTCAAGCATTGGCATATATGGTAGTCAAACAGAAGTGGAAAAAAATGAATATCAATAATATCTGCTCAAAAAATTATAAAAAAAATCAAGATATGATCAAATGTGTCATATTGCAGGATACCTCTCTTTTTCCTGGATCTAAAGCATTCAGCATTTCTGCAAGAACATCCATGATTCCACGAGCATTCTGAAGTTCTGTCAAACTAAGAAAATAAAGAAAATTTTAGTTCCAAAATACAGCATTGGGACTTAGAATGCCAATCTGAATGGAAGAAATTGCAGATAGAATGCCATCCAACTATTGCATGATTCTAACTTAGGGAAAGAAATTTCTACTGGCTCAAGTGAGGAGAAGACAACTTCTGAATTGTAGAAATAATCATTGTTTTTATTTGATTCAAGAGAAACATAATCAAGTTTTTGTTTTATTTTATACTAATACACTTTGACATATCATTTGACGAAATAAAATTTACCCAAGAAATAAAGTGATCCGATATTGAATATTTTTACTAGCTAGTATCACTGTTTAGGTCAAAATGAAGTTCAAGGAATCATAAGGTAGCACCTTGTTGATCACTTACATGTTTGATCAGGAACTATTTCATTGAGTTCCAAAAGAAAGTTCCTAAACCTAATTTTGGCTAACAGATTTGATGGTAGAAACAATATATGAAAATTAGAAAATTAAAAGAACTAACATCATAATCACTGTATGCATTTACAAGTATTGTAATTTGCTTGTGTAGTGTATTCCAAAATGTAGACGTATCGCACCTCAAAACAGGAAACTCAGATCCAACCGAAGACTCAGGTGCTTCTTGTTGGTAATCAGGACTTCGCAAAGATGGTGGATAGGATCTCAGAGATTGTGTCTGTGGAGGAGTAAAGATAGGTGCAGAGCTCTCGGATCTCTGAGGAAATACTGCTCCAGCACGCTGACGGAGGATGGAATTTAAGAAAACATTTAGTTACAAAGAGAGTTTTTTTGCTAAGATATCATAATTTTTAAAAAACAAACCATAGTTATGACAGTTCTCCCAGACTTAAAACAAGACAGTTGCTTTGGTAAGATAGTGTAACTTGCTTTGCATCAGTTTAAATAGTAGATATATAGATCAAAACCAAGCTCAAAATATATGAAAAATAGTCTAGTATACCAACAACTCCTGGTAAGCTGCATAATATTGTGGATATCTTGCCCGTGGACCACCAAAAGCTTCTTGCCAGGCATCTATTAATATTAGAATCTTCTCCTTGACATGAAAATCAGGCTGCAGAATGAAAAAGATGGAATTAGTTGAGACTGTCATCAGGAAGAAAGAAATAGTAAACAAGGAAAATTTTAAATTAAAAAATGTGACCTTTCTTTTCACTATTTTCACCATCTCATGCAGTACATCTTTCTCAGCCACATGCATATGGACTATGTCTCCACAATTTTTTATCACCGTTTCCAACAGCTGAAATACGATAAAGAGAACAAAACCCTATATTAGTTTATAATAATTAAAATGTGAGGCCTTAAATCAATATAAGAATGACAATAAAAAAAAATGATACTTCTGAAGTATTAAGAGCCTTAACTAAGTATTTTTCTATTTATATGACCTGACTTTAGTGGCTATCAACTGGATGCTTGCCAACAAAATGTTCTAAGATAGGCTATCAAACAGATGTTAACCCTTTGACTGCAATTCTTGGCCAAGGCATCTTTATACAAGAGCGGTTGCCTGCCATGAAACCTTGCCAATTGGCAGGTAGGAAGACCAAGCTTTTCTTGTTTCACATATTATGCTCAGGCAGTTATTGAATGACACATCAAGGTTCCCTAGAGCTTAGAAGCTAAATGCAACATGAAGTAGAGAACTATATATTATAGGGAATTGCAGACAATCTGAGACATCAATTATTAGCCAAATGGA
Source organism: Calamus simplicifolius (assembly GCA_900491605.1). NCBI lineage: Eukaryota > Viridiplantae > Streptophyta > Magnoliopsida > Arecales > Arecaceae > Calamus > Calamus simplicifolius. Next base: position 54,210 of record UESW01004372.1, on the reverse strand, counting down.
CCTACTTACAATATAGTCCTTAACATCTACTCAGATATATAAAGAAGACATTTGAAGAAAATAATATCTTTCTTCATTCAATTACTTGTAAGTTGTAACATTATCTGTTCTTTCCAAAAGTGGATCCTCGTCACGTTACTGTGAAGCATATATAAGAATGACAAATAGAGGCATCCATGGACAATTGGCAAATAATATTAAGAGCACTTGCAACAAAATGACAGAACATTAATGTCTCGTGCCGAAATGAAGTAGACCATAATTTATGAACTTGTCCTAAGCAACGGTCAATAAGCTTTAGAAGTATTATGCAGATGATACAAATCACCAGTGAACATTTTGACCTTTGCAGACAGCCAAACAACATAAAAGTTCCCTTCATCCAAAATTTAAAAAGTGCAATGGGCTAATAAAAAAAAGCCTAGAAGAAACAAAACATCTTCAAAACCAGATTACAATCACAAGAAAGGTTCTAAAATTTACCACAAATGGTGGTAAAGATAAAAGAGAAAAAGAAAAAGAATGACAACAAAAAATTTGGTTGGAAAATCGAACATAAGGAACATAACATGATATCACTATCAGATTCATGATTGAATGATTAATGGCTTGTAGCTTCAGTCTACTTTACCCAAAATGGACCTGTATCTTGGTTGCTTGCATCTTATAGAGTTCTTCTAATGACAAAAGTATGAAGCATTCCACAGGAAGCAATCTTGACAACTGAAGGAAAAAGACCAGACAAATACTGATGAAGTTCGACCAAGATAAGCAATTTCTAATGGTCTAGGGAACTGCCCGAGAAAGTTCAGTTTTGGTCCACCATTACAGAAAAAGGAGATAAAAGTACAAACATGCATCTACATAAGATAGAGGTACAATCAAGTTAAAGGACTAAAGGGCTGGTCAGCATTGTTGGCATAGATCAGCATGTGCTGTAACAGTAGATTATTGGCTGCTGCTTGGGTGTGTGCCAGGTTGCATGGTAGTGCATGCCCAGAACTGGCACAGCACGACACATACTATGCCAGTGCCACACTAGTACAGCATTGATGCATGATATCTTGATACCTACCACCAACAATGATGTACGTGATACAAGAAAGTGACCTAAACAAATCCAAACCAAAAGTGTTGCACAAGAAAAGCTCCAAACCTATCAACCACACCTCCCAGTACTAGAAGAAAGCCACTGGTTCAAACCTTAGCTGCATAAACATCGAGCAGGGAGCAGATTCAAGAATGGAAGCAAGCAAAGAGGACTTGAAAAAATGAAATGCCTACAAAATGCATGTGGAACGAGATTGGAGAGATATGCTAAAGCAAGTGCAACATCTGACGATGAGGACTTTGCTACTAAATTCTATACAGCTATTATACCTTATCCACAAGTAGCAAACCATGAAAGATTGGAGATTTACGGGCTTGCAAAATAAGTTTGTGGTCATTATGAGTGTGTTACTGAATTATAAGAACTGGAAGTTTTACAAAATTTCTTTACATAATAATACATTAGAATACTCATTCAGGTGGTGGCTGTACTGGTCCAGGCAGGCCATGCAGGTCCTTGCCGCAGGGAACATGCAACGTTAGGCCAGTTCAACAAGTGACAATATGATTTATCAGTGTATGGTGCAGCATGGTACCAAGATTTGACAAGCCAACAAAGCATTGGCATGCAATATTTTAAGACTTTGAACAAAGGCTCACCAAACCAGTACATCCTGTCCCATGCCGAGCACAGCATAACACACCAGTACTAACCAAGACTTGGTATGAGGGATGTACTGAGTCTTGGTACACTGAACCATGACATTATGGTGCCAATGAGGGGTCCAGCTACAAGATTGTGAGCATTGCTCATATGAAGTATTATTATAAGTTTGTACTCCGTTAAAAGTTATAAAAAGACAATTTGATGCAATAGAACCCCATAGATGAAGCACCAACTCCATTTTAAAGAAAAGCTTGATAAAATTTAATGTCACAAGAAATTCAAGTTCAAGCTGGTGGCGTTTTCTGTTTCAACATGAAATTTATTAAATAGATATCTTAAGCAAATTGATATGAGAGGAGGTATTTAGCCTGAAGTAAAGGCATGTAAGATTTTATGCGGGATTTGTAGTGATATTTTCAAGGATCAATGAAATTCTCCAGTATGCTAATCAAGAAACTATAAATTCAATTGCATACAAATAATGGAAGCCGAGATTGCATGACAAAATGGTTTTACAGGAACACTTAAAAAATTTGGGGAGATTGTGATGGGTTAAAAATAAGATAGAAGAAAGAGAGCTAACATACATGGCAAAATAAAATAAAAGAAAATGGTAAAAAAGTGATACTGCACCACTTGGTAGTAGAAGATTTCCAAAAGTTGGCGACTCTGCCTCAAAATCTCTCCAGAAAAGAGACCATAATGACAAGAGTTAGATATTTCAGATTCCCGTGGAGTCCCACGAAAAAATACACCGTAAGCTTTACAAAACATAATTAATAGTAAAGTCCGACATAAAATAATGATATGCCACTTTGAGAAGAAGAAAAGATCTAATCAAACAGGTTTTAAACAGCCTGATAACCAAATAAACCCCATCCCCCACATGCCCCCCTGGCCCCCCCCCCAAAAAAAAGGTATGTTAACTCCAACATCTTTAAAATAAAGCAAATCCATCAATGACTACTAACTCAATGAATATTGCATCAAGCAGGAATCTAGTCAGTCTGATACAGGAATCTAAATCTGAGGATTATTATCTTAAGTAGGAATCTTAATATTAGAAAAGAATAATATAAAAACCATTTTGACTGGTCTTATGCTTCTGATACAACAAAAACTAAAATGGTTAAAATCCAGAATTAGCCAAAGAGTGCTCTAGCACTTGAACAAAACCATAGCGTACATCTAATTTATATTTGATATCTTACATATACAAATACAGATTTGAAGTATCATTCAAAGTTGGGAAAAAATTATCAAAGGTTACAAACTACATATTTATAATTTATACCGCAGGTAGCAGGTTAACATTTTTTTCCCCTTGCTTGAAATGTTGTTTTGATTCAGAGAAATACCACCTAGACAACATAGAAAACATAAAAACAATATGTTCCAACCTAGCCTGGTCACCTAATAGATTGTAGGGAAAAAATTCTCTCTTTTGAAACACATGAAAACAAGTGTTTTCATTTCCTTTCCCTGAAGAATACAATTTTCTATTTTTCTAGAAAGGGCAAAGCCCTTAGGATTGACTACTTTTTCCAGGGTTTTCCAAGCCTCTCCAATTAAACTAAATTCCAAATATGGAAAAATGAAGTATGTATGCACATGATGTGCAGATATAAGCAAATGTAACAGCATCAAATGAAGCAGACTTTTCTTCAAAATGTTGATAATTCTGATAGCGCATGGGAATAACTGCACACTGTATGAGCACAATTGAGTCCTAAGCAATAAAACAATGAAGATGGAGAAAAAGTGAGCCCAGAAGATGGGGCAAAAATGAGGATGAAGATGCTGCTATAATGAGGATCTTGGGTTGAAAAAAAGAACGGTGGCAAGTGATAAATCTTGCTAATTAAGATGATGGTGATATTGGTCTAACCATGCAAGACCACAACTATCAGGAATGCTTATTAGAAATAAAGGGGGGGAAAAAGAAAATCCCAAAACCTCATATATACAAGCAAAGGTATCATGCCGTGGTTTCTAATAACAATTTCTAAGAGACAAATGCTTATGTGCAATGTCCGCCGCAGCCAAAGTGAACTTTTACCTTTCAAGTGACTTCCTCTAGTTAAATATCTCTCAGCACAAAAAGGTAAGTTTATCCTAATGAATGATTATCATATACTCATAATAGTTAAACTCTTCTCAGAACTCTTAAAAAATATATGCATCAATCAACAAGCATGAGCCTTTATTGATCATAAAACATGAGGCCTTGTCCCCTTAAGTTCAACTTTATGGATTACTATTTGCAGATTATTTATGCTAAGCAGTATGCCAATTTAATTGCAAACTTCTTCAAGATCATTTCCGACAACTTTCATGCAGGATGCCTTATCTTCTTGATCACCTTCTGAGGCTGTGGCACAGATTTTTGTGGTGGTAGGGCAAGCTTCATGTCCAAAGAAAAGAGATTCAAGACAAATACAGTATGCAAGATATAAATCAGGCAAGTAAAAACAATGAGTATACATGCTGACCAGTGAGTATAGCTTAAATAAAATGCGTGCGAACTTAAGCATTTCATCAAGTACAAAAACAAATTACAAGCAACTCCAGGAAGCCTGTTATATCTTAATTCTTTTTTTAAAGAAAAAAGAAGTTAAAGCTATCTGTGGGTCTTACAGTCAGTGCGAGAAGCTGAATTTTTGGATTCTTGTGCCCAATACGTCTTTTGATGGCTTTTACAGCATCTTTTGCTTGTCTGTAGACAAAAGTAGAAGATGAAGAAGAAGAAGATTAAATATAATGATAGCCCACAAGCTTAATAAGCCAGCATCAACAATTACATGACTTTACGCCAGAACAATGAGAACTATACATAATTAGAAAGGGATATACTTACACATGCATGACTTGTCTCTTATGTACATGTAACATAATTTATATTGTCTCCGTAATCCTCCATGGTTTGCATTATGATCCTAGGGGTGAGATATGGGCACATTCAGGAGTATAATCTCAAGGAAAAATGTCATAACCCCAGGAAACATATCAAAATCTCATTCAACTAAGGTACTGGTCATTTTTGCAAATATGCAGCTAAAGTCTTCGTCAAGCACATTAGGAATGCCAGTGTTATGGTATATCTTTACAAGAAGTGCAAGAGTTAGTCATAACTAAGAAAATGACAGTAGGCCACAGAGGTAAGATGTGAGTATGGTTGCATATAAGTTCCTCCAGGTCTTGATCTAGAGACGGAGTCCTCGGTTCTTGCATATTCTTGCCTAAAAGATGATGACCATGAAGCCATTTGGCAAATGAGGATATCTGATCCGAAAATCTCAAAGCAAGGAAAATTGTCTCAACTTCCACCTCAACTAATAGAGAACATCCTTCAAAATCCCAGCCTTTATCCTAAAATAGAAAAACACCAAAATAGCCTTCCCAAACGTGGCCTTAGTTATTTATCATGGAAGCTATTGAAGTCTTTATAAGGGTGGGGTTTGATGCTACTTATAGAAAGTCTTTTAATGACTTTTAAATTAAACAAAGTACTTCCTAAAAAAATAAATGTCTGGTAACATCGTCTGAGAAGTGATTCTCTAGGAAAACAGATAAAAAGGTGCTTTTACGAGAAGCTAGAAAACTTACGTTGCAGCTTCTTTTTTAGGAAGAAATTTTTAAAAAGAATATCAAACACACCCTAAGTGGGCAGCTTTCTTCATTGGTTAGGGCTTGATCTAGGTTTTCTCAAACTTCCAATAAGACTTTTCAGAAGACATATTAGTTCGGAAGACATATTAGGGAGGAAATGCAACTAGACTTGCATAAAATACTTTAGCTCATAAGTTAAGGCAAGCAACATCATTAGCATTTTGCATTTCATACCTCCAAGAATGAGGTTCATCAATAGTTCCATGAAGTGGATTTTGCTTTTATAGTTTAAATGTTTGCCAGGTCAGAGCCATGGTTGCCTTCATCCAAACCCCACATCAAAGACCAGGTGTACCAAATGTCCACCACCCACAATTAATGTTAAATTCTTGTTGAAAAGGGAAGTAACCCTGCTCCAACCAGTAGTATCTTACTAATTGCACCACTCTATATATTGCTAACAATCAGCTAATTTTCTTAAGCAGTCTTTCTTAAAAACAAAAAAGCTAGCTCAAAATTAATTTTGATGGGGTCACAAGTAGCCTCAAGTGAAAGCACTTGATTTGTGTCATTCAAGATTTAAGAAGTGTTATAATTCAGCGTGGCCTGGCTAACGGGAAACAACATTAAGATGAAAGCAGATAAAGTATTTATATATAGCACATTGATTATTCTAATCCAACTCAGTGATTTTCAGTTGAATACATCATGAAATCTATTAATTTTGTATTTTGTGTCATGCACCCACTTCCTAAAGCTGCCTCACCTATTTCACAATGTATCGATATGATCACAGCAAAATTTACTAGAAATTAGAATTAACTTCAGATCATATTTGTGTCACTTATTATCTCATCATTTTTTAACACCTCCATCAAGTAACTATCTACATTAATAACAAAATAAGTAGATAATATTAGTTACTATTTAAATGATGAGTTAACATTTAATAATATGTCCTAAACAATTCCAAACCCTTGATATCTTTAACTGCTCGATTTTCACACTTCTGCATCTAAATATGCTCTTGCATGTCCTCCATATCCAATCAACCAGATCAGATGATAAAGGCATTGAAGTCATTTTATCTTTCTTTAAAAGAAATTAGGAGATATAACAATCAAAGTTTGATCAATTAATGATAGGATAATATTTGAATTTATTTTCAATTTGAGAAAAAAAAATTGGGCAAGAGAGCTGGGGGAAGAGAAGGAAAGTGGAAAAGTATAGAAAGACTTAGAGAGAGGGGAAAAAGTTTTTTGGGAAAAACCATCTCTCATACACTTTTAATTTGTATTGTAATTGAAAGCCTGATAAAGCTTATCCCTCACTCTGTCATGCTATCCTCTTTTTTCTCTAATCATCACTTGCTCTCAATACTTCTAACCAATTGTCTTTACCTAAATTTATCTTAGCAATACAATTATTAGCAACCTTCTCTGCCACTATCATAAAGCAATCAAAAGCATTTCTCCATCAAAGAATCACAAACAACAAGCCTTGTCCCAGCTAATGGGCAATCATCTTTATGAGACCTAATTGTAATTCATTTTGAATAAGAGCTGAATTGCTCATTGCCAACCAATCCACATCATAACACACAACTTCCATCAATATAATTCTTTGAAGGGAATAGAGCTAAAAAACAACAATTCCATATATTCAGACTTAAACATATTCCAAGTTTTTAATGTTATCTCCTGGATCAGTCAAGCCTGTGACCTATCTAATTTTGGGATAGATCATCATCTTTGAACTAGCAAGCTTTGTCTTATTATGCCTCTTCCTCATGCAATATCTTTTTTAGTCGAACAGAACAAAAATTATGAAGGTTATGCTTTAACCATAGAGACATTGGTCTTGCCACATTAGGAATGCCTTCTCTAGGCTCTGCTTTTCAGAATCATCACTGGGGTATTTGTTTGGTCATAATGCACAATAATTTGAATATAATTAACATACTTGTACAAGAATTCATAGGGAGATAATAAGATTTAGAGAAGGATTAAGGGCATGGATCTGTGACTCCGGAGAATTTCAACTGGGCAATAATGATGTTAAATATGTTAAAGTAAATGAAGTTCATAGGCTATTTCTCAGTCAATTAGGATATGACATTCAAGTTAAATAGCTAGTTGTGGGACCTTCACAAAAAAAAGGTTAAGGGCTTTGCTATCACTCATGACTTGTATTGTAATCATAGTCTTATAGTCGGCCCTCCATGCCCTTTATAGCCTTTCTAATGCAGAGGCCTTCTTCCTTTGCAGTAGAGCTTACCTACCAGAAAAAAAGACCTCCTTCCCAGCCTAGAAGATCACTTCACTTCAGGCAACTAACTTCAACCGCTTCAAGCAATGGCTATGAGTTTTCAAGATTAGAAGGAATATTATAATCATGCTGTCTTCATAGTGTCCTAAAAAGCTGAAGCTTGTACAAGAAAAACACCATTGCATAGAAGGCCAACAAGTGACGATATTTTCTTCTTTTTCCAATGAAAGCAACAAAGACTCTGTATCTTGGAGGTTTCAATACTGATGACAAAGTTATCTTGAGGTTGGAATTTTGTGCGCTTATGTTGTCCAGAAAAATATTATTTACTAGATTTAAGAGTTATCAAATAAAGGCAACGAGTTATTTCTGGTTCTAACTAGTTAAGTAATCAGTGAGGGTGGTTATTGGTAACTCGTCTAGCTAAACTCCAACGAAAATAATAGATTATTCTGATCAAATTTTGTTCATTCGGAAAATAGGAGGTTGATGACCCTATCAGTGAATCTTGAGAGGTCAGTGCCCCGGAAAGCAAATCTTTACGAATCTATTAGAGTACCAAAGCTCCCACCTATTCTCCTAGAACAGGTACTTTATATAATCCAACCCTATAGTTCAAACTTCTTCTTGAAAAAAAAAAAAAAAGCTTTTGCTGCCAAATATTACGTGCCAATGAATCAAGCTCAAGAATATCTCAGATTGAAACTTCAGAAAGAGATCGCTAGGAGAAATAACAGCGCGAAATGAATCAAGAATATCATAAATTTAACAGGAAGCCCATCTTATCAAACAATTGTCTCCAAGAAATCCAAACCATAAGCGAACACAACAGGAAATAGAAAACCATCAAAGAATCTAACAACCAAAAGGATCAAAGATGCATAGAATCGCATACCCAGGGTCGTGATTGATGACATCACAGATCTCAAGGTTCAACCCCCAATCCGGGCCGATCAGCACATCACTCGTGGCACGCTCTACCAAAGAAGCCGCCATCGCTCCAACAACACGAACCGATCCGAAAAGGAAGGAAAAAACAAAGCCCTAGAACGGGATGAGATCCGGCGAAGTCCGGCGAATCGCAGGCGATCGGACGAGTTCGACTTCGAATCCTCTTTTCAGAATCCTCTTGAAGGCCGTCGACTTTGAATCCTCTTTTCAGAAAGCCATCCTCGGTGTTTTCTCCTTTTTCTCAATTTTTTTTTAATTCTAAATTCCCACCAGACGAATGCTAGGATCCTCTAATTTTCGAGGTGCTTTAAAAATGTATGAGGCCGCTTGATTTGGATCACCTAATTATCAAGAGGACTACTGATTTCGATCATTAATATATATTTTAATCATCAATTAATATCATAAAATGATTTTTATAAAATAATATTAAGTTTTTAATGAATTAAAATTTTAATACTATAAAATATATAATATTTTTGATTTTTAAAATAATATTATTAATTTTTAATTATTATTGGACGCTCAAACTCTCTTATTTATTTTGTTCTTTTTTTTCCTTAAAAAAAAAAAAAGATTGATTCGATCCATAATACGCCTTCACGTATCGAGTTAAACCTCTCCCACCTGCTGAAAGTAAAGCATAATCGGTTTTGGATTAAAATTTAAAAAAAAAAAATGCTTGACATTTTATAGAAAGAAAATATAATTTTTTTAAAAAATAACTTATTTTTTTTATTATTTTTGATTTTATTTGATTAAAAATCTAGTATTTCATCCTATTTCAGTATAATAATAAAGTATTATTTTAAATGATGTTTGGATAACATAGGAATAAGCATGTATTTCACTAGGAATAGATGAAGATTTTTTTTAGAAATTTCAAAAATACCTACCTCTAACCAAATGATAAGAAAAAATAAATTATCAATTTATTTATTAATATAATTATTTAAATAAATTATTTTTTTATTAATTAATTTATTATTATGATCTATTAAAAGTTTGTATATGTTATGTACATATATTAATAACGATTAGCAAGAGAAAAGTGGATTTACCATTACCATTTTGCGGTGAACATTGTAACAATTAACCAAAGCTACATCTTTTCCTTCTTTATACTAATATCATAATTTTTTGATAGAGAAAATAATAGTCGAATTTTTTTTTCAGCTTGAAATGCGGTAAATGAGAATAGGGCTATTCTATGGGGAAGCATGAAATATAAATTCCAAAATAAGGACGGTTTGACTGGAATATCAATTCCAAGGAGGCCCACCACCTTTTTTATGTCGGTTTGAAAAATAGCATGGAATAAGGCCCTATTCCAATCAGGAATAGGGCATCCAAACACTACCTTACAATATACCGAAAAAATAGGAATAAGCATAGATCATCCCAAAATTTAAAATCAATCTTGTAACTTTATATTTTAAAATTTTAGATTCAAAATAAAATTAATATTTTTAAATTTTTGAAACTAATCCAATTAGATCATTTTGATTCAATTTAGTTTCTCATTATTTAATGGTATTTTTTTTTATTTGATACAAGTGTGATATCTAAAGATTAAATTTTTTCTTTCAATTATATTAATAAAAATATTTATAATATTTATTAACTAATATAATACTTTAATTTTTAGTAAAAAATTAAACAAACCATTGTGGTCTATACCATTATAGATTTTTTTCTCTAAAATTTATAATTTATGAAAATAAACTTTTTGAATATGTACTTTGGATTTCAGATGAATAACATATTATTTATAAATATAAATTATTGTTCAAAATGTTTAATTTTTAGTTGTTAAGTTAGATAATTATCACTACTCTGCATGTTTTTATTACGTTATATTTATTTTATTTTTAAATTTAAATATTCTATTGTTAATCTAGTCCAATTGTTGGATCTAGCCCTTAGCAGTTCAAATTTTTAATCATGAGAATAAAATTCATTTTAATATAATTAACATTTTATTTTATATAATTAAATATTTATTATAATATACTAAAATAATCACAATAATAAAATAGAACTTTGTACAAAATAAGTTCAATATTTCATTTGATGTATATTAATAAAATAATTTTATAAGCATGAATTATCTGCAGGTGACAACAAATAATCACCATAAAAAATGTATAAACTTTCATGGTGATAGTTTTGGCCACAGAAAGTCTTTATTAATGATAATAATTAAATTTCTATCATCAACAAGTAGAATTTTATTTTTGCTCTACAGCTTTATTTAGCCTTAGCAAATTATAATGGCAATCTTATGCGTGAGAACCATCAAAATGCCAATAATTAAATTTATAATTACAAGATGACTTTTTCGTTGTCACAAAAATAACTTGAACTTATAACCTGCCAAAAACTATTAATTAGGGATATGGATACTTTTCGTGGCAAATAACCTATAATAATTTTTTTTTAATGGAGTTTTTTAAATATAGAAGGAGATGTGAATTATAATACCATGATTATAATCTCACATTTGAAACACAAAGGCCAGCAATTAATGCCAAACTTTATTGTGTGTGGATGCCTCCATGGCTCAAAGGGCACAAGATTGTGTTCCATCCGCAGAGAAGCTGAAGTATCGATATTAGCTTGGGATTATCATCATACTCATTGTAACAACCCAAGGATTAAGCGGTTTGAATTCAACGGTCAATCTATAAATGATACCCATAGCCGGCTTTTTTGATGGATGGAAAACAACGTCAACTCCACGCCAAGGCAGCGGTCTACGTTGGCATGCAAGATATGGACTTAAATTTTGTCAATTTTGGGCGGCAATTGCTTGAAAAAAAAAAAAAAAAACAAAACAAACAAACAAACAAACAAACTTGTTGTACCGCATATATGATTGGTCCACAGAATATTCTTATTTTTTTTATATGACATGGGCGATCGTGTAAGCAAGATGATGTTGCAATCAATCATTGCGTATAATGCATGCATTTTTACACTATGCATGATGCATTAAAAAAATTTGATTAAACTACAGAATTAACCCGAGCTATGTCACTTTAATTCTTAAGCTTTAAAAATTATAAAAATAAGCTCAAACTTTTTGTTTTGTATCACTTTAATCCCTATCGTTAAATAGAAAAGATGTTTATTTTTATTCTATGTGGCAGCATTCGTAGCAGCATGCATGGCATCGAAGTGGGAAAATAAATTTAAAATTCATAGCTAACCAGTTAACCCATTATTTAATAATTTTAAAAGATATAAAAATAATAAAAATAATCTCCTTCCATCCTTTTTGAAGGAGAGTGCAATAGGTACATGAGCACTCACGGATTAGAGCAAATCAAGGCAGAGAAAATTATTTTTATTTTTTAATATTTTTTAAAATGATTAAATAATGGGTTAACGAATTTATTATGGATTTTAAATTTATTTTTACTATTTGGATGCAACATGTGCTGCCATGTATGCTGCCACATAACATAAAAATGAACGGCGTCTTCTCTATTTAACGGCAGGGATCAAAGTGAAATAAAATATAAAGTTTATGATTATTTTTATAACTTTTAAAAGTTCAAGAATCAAAGTTACATAACTCCTAAGTACAGACGATAATCTGTAGTTTAGTCAAAGAAATTTTTCTTGCTATGATTTAGTTGGGCACGCATGTTTGATGAAGAACGCCGGAGCCATTGATCTATAAGCCCTTTCCTTTAAGCTTTTTTTTTTTTCCTCCATCAAAGACACAGACAATAGGAATCTACCAACAATTTTGAGATGCTCTCCGTTATCGCTACCAAAGCTTTGAGTGTTTTGAGCATTGAAGAATTTTCTTCCATTTTATCTCCAAGCTCCCTTATACTCAACATGAGACTTCGATTTTATTCTAATCCCTTTGTTTTTTCTTAACCGCATTTAAGTTCACTCTATGGCCAAGTAATTCATTCAAATTTTTTGTTGTAGGCACTAAATTATACATTGATGTTAGATTAATCTTTACTTCACGCGAAGAGCCGCCCCTTTCTCCAAGTGGCACCTAATATGCGAAAGGCAAAGGGCCATCTTTCTTTAAAGACGAGTGTCACCACTCTTTTTTCTAATCGGGTGTTAATGATCCGAAAGTTTAAACCATTAATTCTAGCATTTGATGAAATTAATTTTAAGCCATTAATTTGGTATTTAATGGAAATAAAGTTATCTATATAAATAATTGATTCTCTCTCCACTTTATCAAGTTAACAGTTAAAAAAAAGAATCCATCAAGTTATCTGTTAAGAAAGAGACAAAGTTAGAGAGAGAAACTAGTTATTTTCAGAAGAGGTTATTAAAACCCAATCAGATTAAGTCTCAAGTCCATCTACTCTTATGATAAATTCCGCATCAAGTAAGTATTTTATATTTGATTTTATGTAACAAATTATTTATTGAAGATCCTATACGCTAACAAGTGGTATCATAGCAAGGTTTTAAAATAAATAATTTATTCATATATTTTGATTGATTAATTTTTGCATCAAAATGAATTGACGATGAACTTTCAAGTTTTGGTTGATTGTATTGTTGGCCATTAATATATATATATATATGTTCCGCATCAATCTGTCAAACAATCTCACAGCCATAGCCATCCTTCACCTTCAGTTTTGGCATTCGATGCCATGTCGGGGCTCTCTTAATTTATGAGGATCCATATCATCAACCAGATTGGATTATCCATCTCCTTAGCAATCAAATATAGAGATTTTTTATAATATTAGTATTATTATTTAGTTATATGACATATGTTGGGAATTGTATCCTAAAGCCAATCATTTGATGATTGTGCTAATGTAAATTATATATAAATTGATATATTAATAAAAGTTATTTGCAGTTTATTCATTACAAGAACATCTTCTTAAAACTCCTAATAGTAATGAAGCCCTCAGGATCTTCTTCGATAAAGAGGATTTATCTTTGAAGGTCCTCAAAAGAGTTCGCAACAAATGATATACTATGAAAGGGCCATAGTACTATCAATTATAGGATGTTGTATATCATATTTGTTGGTTGTCCTCTTAACCAAGGAGTGTAGAGACACTGGTATGACATACAGGTGAAAGTGTAGGAGTACATTTCACCGAACGTGACTCATTTCCGGATACTCTGCTGTCAAGAGTTAATCGAGAAGATATAGGTATAAGTATCCTTCAGACCTGAAGATCACAACCGGTGACTTGCAAGCAACTCATTGTACTTAGGTGCCGGACCACCTGGATTTCTAATCCAGCTACGAAAGGTTACTGGGTGCAGTCAAGTACTTGTGGTAGTCAGTTGTGGATCAAGATGGAATTTGACCTATCCTGTTAAAAGGAGAAATGCTTGTGTTTCAATTTAGCAAGACCTTGGCCAAGGCACTTCATGTGAAAGTCACATGATCACTAAAATTGAAATCACTTTATGGATTTGCTGTTTAGAGTTGACAGGCTCTTAAGCCATCCTTAGCATTTGTGGTCAAAGGATGAATTATACGGTAACTTATTTCTTAGGGTTCTTGGAGTTTGCTCGGCAACTCTTCGACCTATCTGGACGTCGGGTTCCATTGCTAGATGGGCACATCGATTAGTATAGAAAGTTGTTTCTATGCTACCGGCTTAGGTTCGAACCTAGAGAGTCACACGCATAGAAGTTTCCTAGGATGATCTATTTGCTGATCAACGATTGAGAATCGTATATGATTTAATTAATCAATTTGATTGATTGAATTATCTTAATTGGGTTAAGTACAAGTGAATAAGATTCAATTTGGTTTAAGTCTATTAGAAGGACTAATCAATTTCAAATATTGATTTGAAATTAGACTTGATTTGGATTTAAATAGATTCAGGACTAGCCAAATTTGATTTGGGCTAGGACCATGATCTATGTAGGTTCAGTCCAATAAATTCAGATCAGCTTAAACCAAAACCTGAACCCAAACCTCTCGCATAAGTATCTCACATGATGAGATAACTAAAGTCTGAGAGATTAAATTCACATATAGAATTTAATATGTAACATTAATCTTCTCCAAACGATTCCGTTGGAATTCTAAAGTGTTAGAATTTATATGGAATAAATGTGCCTCTTTGAATCAACCAGGTGATGGAATTCTAAGTGTTAGAATTCACATCTCTTTAATTTTCACCGAACGTTGGAATTAACCAAACGCTGCATCTCTTTGGTTCGGCGTCTTTTTGCTTTTTACCGAACGACAAAATTCTAAATGTTAGAATTTAATGGGCTAGCTAAAATGAGACTATAAATAAAGGACATCCCTCACCAGATAAGAACAACAACACATGACATGTTGTGGATTGAAATTCTAAAGGGTTAGAATAAAAAAATCCTAGTGATTCTGGTGTTAGCAAAAGTTTGGTGGATCTTGGAGGAAGATTCAAGTGGAAGGATTCAAGATCAGCAAAGTTATTTTTCCGCAAGCTAGCACTTCTGAGAATCCGATCATTCGGGGCTTCGCGTGGACGATACTAGAGGCCGGATGATTGAACGGCTGCAGAGCACCAAAGGATTTACCAACTGCCCTTAAGGTAAGTGATATGATCCCTATATCTTAAGGCATGATTCAAGGCAAGAAGTACGACTTCTTACCTTGAGGATCAAGATATGATCTTGATGATTTTATTTATATGCATATTTTAGATCAAACGATCCTATATATAAGGCAAAGATATGATCTTGATGCATGTTAGATAGATTAATATTTAATCTTTAAAATTTCGCATTGATAATTATTATCAAATTTTAAATATGCATGCTTCGAAGATTATTTCTCCCTACAAATGTATCAGAGCATGGTTTCATCATTGATCTAATTTATTGCATGTAATTAATGTTCCTATTAATTATGTAATCAAAGCTAAAATGGATCATAGGTCTATTCGGTCACAGATGGATTAAAAATCCAAATTACCCATTCAACGAGGTATTCTATGACATATTGCCGTAACGTTATGATTCTTGATGTTTAGTCAAAGATAATTTAAATTGATCTTTGGCATCAAACACAGATTACACACTCTCAAAGATTTTTATATTTGATACATATGATGTTGTATAAAAGCATGATATTTGCATGTTTAGTATAAAACATAGATATGAGATATGATGGCATGATGTCTATGTTATGAAACATACAAATATTTATGAGAGTCTTATTTGAATGTCAAATATTTATTCATAATTTTTTAGATATGATCTAAATATAGGAATTATGAGTAGTTAAATAATGCAACTGATGCATGATTCGAAAATATATGAAATATATTTAATCTTTTGGGTTAGCTAAATCAGGTCCATAAAGGGTTAGACCCTAAGGTTTAAATCAATGGACTATAAGAGTATTTGATCAAATCTAAATTGATTAGATTAGGTTAAGGATGCTCTAAATCAAACAATAGTTGTAGTTGATCATGTCCATGTCTTTGATTAAACCAAATGGAAGTAGATTAGGCTCCGTGGTTGAGCATGAATCTCTTAGATGGTCAAATCAAAATTGGTTAACCATATGATGTCAAAGTGAGTTGGCAAGTTGCTCTAGGATCAATGATCGAATGGTTTTTAATTGGGAGCTACTCGTATTGATGCGTCTTTAACGAGTTAATGGCATATCCCTCCCATCGATCTCACTTACTTGGTCAATATGGTGAACCATTTATGATTTAGATCATTTACCTGATTCGGGTTGATCCATGCCTGTAAGGAAATCAGTCTGACTGATTTAGGTGCCACTTAACCTGACTTAATCTTATTTCATTCTACTGACTTCATAGATTCAGTGGGAGAACTTGATTAGTCAATTTATCTTTAGATTATTAAATCCTTTAAAATTATTAGGTCCTTAAAATGAAATAGTTATATGATAACTAGATCATAGCCTCCCATTAAGGTGGGTGATAATGAGTCCAATGTCTTGATAATCATTGGAGGCACTCCATGCCTGGTGCTTATCAACCATCGAAATTATCATTCATTATATGATAAGTCAGCGTAACTATTAATAGACAGTTAGATGGGTCGAGCTTCACTCGGGCTTGGTTGTCTATTGATAGGTTACACTGATTATATCATTTAATGGTTGGACCTAACCAGAACTTTCAGTGGAGGCACTCCATGCCTGCTGAAGAGGAACATGGGGCAAAACTAAACACTAAGAATTGTTTTGGGAAACAATTGGTTTTGAACCTACTCTTAGATGCATATGGGTTGGCCAAGCTTCACTTGGGCCTGTATGTAGTCTATGTAGATCTTAGTGCCCACTAAAGAATTAAGAATAATTCTTCGAATTGGGGTGTAGAAGCTGCCAATTTGAACAAAATAGTGAAAGAATCTTTAGACTAAAGTCCAAGTCTTTAGACTGAATCAATTTATATATATTACTAAACTTTAGTTTTTCCTTATGTAGAAAATGGCCACTAATTTATCATTAAGGTTCCTATTGGATAGTGATAAGTTGAATGGTTTGAATTTCAATAGCTGGTTTAGAAAACTTAAGATCATCCTTGAGCATGAGAGGATTCTATATTCTGAATAATCCTGCACCAAAGATACCTGATGCAAACACCCAAAGTTCTGAGAAAGACACTTATCAGAAGTGGCTCAGTGATAGAACTAGCATGCGTTGCATCATGCTAGCAGCATTGAACGATGAATTCGATCGACGGTTCGAGAATGCTCAGCCAGAAGAAGTCATTCAAGCATTGAATGAATCTTTTGGCACACCCAACGACGTTGAAAGGCACAAAACTAGTTGTGCTATTTTTAATGCTCGAATAAGGGATGGATCTTTTGTCACTGATCATGTATTGTACATGATCGAGAAGATAGAACTCCTAAGCAAGCTCGGCTTTCCCCTACATGAGCAGTTGGGAAAAGATGCAATCCTGAATTCCTTGCCTCCATCCTTTCGACCTTTTCTTACTCATTTTCGAATGACAACGCCTGCAGTCAACTACCACGGTTTGTTAGGGTTGTTACAGAACTTTGAGAAGGACAACCAGCTCTCTAAGGGTTTGATTAATGTGGTTGAAGGATCTAAGGTAGGGCATCAACCCTTTGGGAAAGGAAAAAAAAAGAATAAGAAAAAGGTGCAACATGCTAGGACATCTATAAAGAGTCAGATGCAAAAGAAGAAAGTTGACAAAAGTCAAGCTGAATGCTTTCATTGCAAGATGCAAAGGCACTGGAAGAGGAACTGTCCTCTTTACGTTGCCACACTTGATCCAAACAGGCCAAAAAAGAAAAAGGGGCAAGATGTTGCTCAACAAGGTATTTATATGATAACACATTATAATTTTTCTGTATATGATAATCAGACCTAGGTATTGGATATCGGGAGTCCTTTTAACATTTGCAATTCATTGCAGGGACTACAGGTCATTAGAAGATTTGAGGACAATGGAAGATTCCTCAATATCGGCGATGGAATATTAGTTCCAGTTCTGGCATTAGGAGTTCTTGAAATAGTTTTCAATAGAAATATCATTGTACTAAATGATTGTCATTTTTGCCCAACATTCTTGTTGAACGTAATTTCTGTAGGCCTTCTGGCCAAAAGTTATTATAAAATTTTAATAAAGGATGTTACTTTGAATATCATTATGAATAGAGTCACTGTAATGACTGGGCATTTATCTAATGGCATTTATATATTATCACAACCTATGAATGTAGTGTACAAATCAAGTAAGCGCCCTAGAATAAATGATGTCACCGATATTTATCTTTGGCACCATCGGCTATGTCATATCAACAAGAACAGATTGAACATGTTAACTCAGGAGGGCATCCTTCGAGTTGATGATTGTGAATCATTAACTACCTGTGAATCCTGTCTTCTTGGTAAAATGACCAAGTCATCTTTTACTGGAAAAGGTGAAAGAGCCAAGAGCTATTGGGTCTAGTACATACTGATGTATGTGACCAATGAGCACTTGTGCCAAAGGTGGATATTACTACTTCATTACTTTTACAGACAATCTTTCTAGGTTCGGTTATGTCTATCTTATGAGACATAAATCTAAATCATTTGAAATGTTCAAACTATATCATAAAGAAGTAGAAAAACAAACAGGAAAATATATTAAGACCCTTCGATCAGATCGAGGAGGCGAATACCTTTCAAATGACTTGTGACATATCCAAGGAAGAATGTGATTCTCTCCCAATGAACTCCTTTAGGAACACCGCAGCATAACGGTGTGTCGGAAAGAAGGAATCGAATTCTGTTAGACATGGTTCGGTCCATGATGGGTTTGCAAGCTTGCCAATATCATTTTGGGGATGTGCATTAGAATCAGCTTGTCATATTCTCATAATGTTCCAAGTAAGTCTGTTTCTAAAACTCCACATGAGATGTGGTATGGACATAAACCGGTTATCACCTATCTAAGAGTCTGAGGGTGTCCGGCTTATGTGAAAGGTACAAAATCAGACAAACTTGAACCCAAATCTGATAAATATTTTTTTATCGACTATCCAAAAGAAACCAAAGGATATTACTTCTATAATACTGAAGAACAAAAGTTGTTCATTAGTAATAAAGCTGTTTTTCTTGAAAATGAGTTCCTTAGTGAAGGAACAAATAGCTCTAATATTGAACTTGAGGAAGTTCATCAAGTAGAAGGAACAACACAAACCAGTGAACCCTTAGAATCTGAGTTGATTAGATTAAACTCAAAACCCATTTTAGATGCATCATTAAGGCGATCTGGTAGAGTACCACATCAACCGGACAGATACTTAGGTTTCTTAGTCCAGAATGAGGATATTGAGCTCGATGAGAACAACGAGGATCTGATCACCTATATGGATGCTATGCAAAGGACTGACTCTGATAAATGGCTTGATGCTATGAAATTTGAACTTGATTCCATGAAGGACAATAATGTATGGACATTAGTTGACCCACCCGAAGGGATAAAACTCATAGGGTGTAAGTGGGTTTTCAAGAGGAAAAGAGGCGCAGACGGTAAGGTAGAGACCTACAAAGCACGTCTGGTTGTCAAGGGGTATCGTCAACGTTATGGTATTGACTATGACGAGACATTTTCTCATGTGGCAATGCTGAAATCCATTCGGATTATGCTAGCTATAGCAGCACACTTCGATTATGAGATTTGACAGATGGATGTTAAAACCGCTTTTCTAATGGTAATTTAGATGAACAGGTGTATATGATACAGCCTGAAGGTTTTATATCTGAAAACGAGTCTAAAGTGTGCAGGCTACAGAAGTCCATTTATGGACTTAAGCAAGCATTTAGGAGTTGGAATATACGATTTGATAATGTGATCAAATCTTATGGCTTTGTTAAGAATAAAGAAGAACCTTGCATTTATAAATGGGCTAATGGTTCCGTTATTGTATTTCTTGTATTATATGTGGATGATATTCTCTTAATCGGGAATGATATCCCCACATTACAAGGAATAAAGACATGGTTATCATCATAATTCTCCATGAAAGATCTAGGAGAAGCATCATACATCCTAGGGATGAAGATATATAGAGATAGATATAAGAGGATGCTTGGTTTATCCTAATCTACGTACATTGACACCGTGCTAAAAAGGTTTAGCATGGAGAATTCCAAAAAGGCTATCTTTCAATAGGCCATGAAATTCATCTTTCTAAGAAGGATTGTCCGACAACTCCTAATGAAAGAGAACGTATGAGTCGAATTTCATATGCTTCGGCAATGGGATCGATATTGTACATCATGACATGTACAAGACCATATGTGGCATACTCATTAGGAGTAGTGAGTAGATACCAATCTGATCTAGGAGAAAAACACTGGCAAGTTGTTAAGACAATCCTTAAGTTTGAGAAATACTAAAGACCAATGGTTAGTCTATGGAGAGTCTGATTTGAAACTTATTGGATATACTGATTCCAGTTTCCAATCAGATCATGATGATAGCAAAAGTGTGTCAGGTTTCGTGTTTATCCTGAATGGTGAAGCTGTTTGCTGAAAAAGTTCCAAGCAACATACAGTGACAGATTCAGTGTGCGAGGTAGAGTACATCGATGCATCAAATGCTGCGAAAGAAGCTGTGTGGCTGCAAAAGTTTATCTTCGAGTTTGGAGTGGCACCTTTCATAGATGGACCAATCCTGTTGTACAGTGACAGCACTGGTGCCATAGCTCAAGCAAAGAACCACGAGTACATCAGCGCACCAAGCACATACTGCATCGGTTTCATCTTATTCGAGAGATTGTAGACCGAGGTGATATAAATCTTCAGAAGATTGATGAAAAGGAAAATCTAGGTGACCCATTTACTAAAGCACTCAGCATCAAGGAGTTTGATGACTATAAATTGAAGATGGGTATTAGATATTGTAATGAGTGGCTTTAGGCTCAGTGGAAGTTTGTTGGGAATTGTATCCTAAAGCCAATCATTTGATGATTGTGCTAATATAAATTATATAAATTAATATATTAATAAAAGTTATTTGGCAATTTATTCATTACAAGAACATCTTCTTAAAACTCCTAATAGTAATGAAGCCCTCAGGATCTTCCTTCACAATAAAGGAGGATTTATCTATGAATGTCCTCAAAAGAGTTCGCGACCAAATGATATACTATGAAAGGGTCATAGTACTATCAATTATAGGATGTTGTATATCATATTTGTTGGTTGTCCTCTTAACCAAGGAGTGTAGAGACACTGGTATGATATACAGCTGAAAGTGTAGGAGTACATTTCACCGAATGTGACTCATTTCCAGATACTCTGCTGTCAAGAGTAAATCCGAGAAGATATAGGTATAAGTATCCTTCAGACCTGAAGATCACAACCGGTGACTTGCAAGCAACTCATTGTACTTAGGTGCCGGACCACCTGAATTTTTAATCCATCTACGAAAGGTTACTGGGTGCAGTCAAGTACTTATGGTAGTCATTTGTGGATCAAGATGGAATTTGACCTATCATGTTAAAAGGAGAAATGCTTGTGTTTCAATTTAGCAAGACCTTGGCCAATGCACTTCATGTGAAAGTCACATGATCACTAAAATTGAAATCACTTTATGGATTTGTTGTTTATAGTTGACATGCTCTTAAGCCATCCTTAGCATTTATGGTCAAAAGGATGAATTATACGGTAACTGTTTATTAGGGTTCTTGGAGTTTGCTCGGCAACTTTTCGACCTATCTGGACGTCAGGTTCCATTGCTAGATGGGCACATCGATTAGTATAGAAAGTTATTTTTATGCTACCGGCTTAGGTTCGAACCTAGAGAGTCACACGCATAGAAGTTTCCTAGGATGATCTATTTGCTGATCAATGATTGAGAATCGTATATGATTTAATTAATCAATTTGATTGATTGAATTATCTCAATTGGGTTAAGTACAAGTGAATAAGATTCAATTTGATTTAAGTCTATTAGAAGGACTAATCAATTTCAAATATTGATTTGAAATTAGACTTGATTTGGATTTAAATAGATTCAGGACTAGCCAAATTTGATTTGGGCTAGGACCATGATCTATGTAGGTTCAGTCCAATAAATTCAGATCAGCTTAAACCAAAACCTGAACCCAAACCTCTTGCATAAGTATCTCACATGATGAGATAACTAAAGTTTGAGAGATTAAATTCACATATAGAATTTAATATGTAACATTAATCTTCTCCAAATGATTCTGTTGGAATTCTAAAGTGTTAGAATTTATATGGAATAAATGTGCCTCTTTGAATCAACCAGGCGATGGAATTCTAATTGTTAGAATTCACATCTTTTAGTTTTCACCGAACGTCGGAATTAACCAAACGCCGCGTCTCTTTGGTTCGGTGTCTCTTTGCTTTTTACATAATGACGGAATTCTAAATGTTAGAATTTAATGGGCTGGCTAAAATGAGACTATAAATAGAGGATATCCCTCACCAGATAAGAACAACAACACATGATATGTCGTGGATTGAAATTATAAAGAGTTAGAATAGAAAAATCCTGGTGATTCTGGTGTTAGCAAAAGTTTGATGGATCTTGGAGGAAGATTCAAGTGGGAGGATTCAAGATCAGCAAAGTTATTTTTCGCGAGCTAGTACTCTCGGGAATCCGATCATTCGAGGCTTCGCGTGGACGATACTAGAGGCCGGATGATTGAACAGCTGCAGAGCACCAAAGGATTTACCAACTGTCCTTAAGTAAATAATATGATCCCTAGATCTTAAGGCATGATTCAAGGTAAGAAGTATGACTTCTTACCTTAAGGATCAAGATATGATCTTGATGATTTTATTTATATGCACATTTTAGATCAAACGATCCTATATATAAGGCAAAGATATGATCTTGATGCATGTTAGATAGATTAATATTTAATCTTTAAAATTCTGCATTGATAATTGTTATCAAATTTTAAAATATGCATGCCTCGGAGATTAATTCTTCCTACAACATCAAGATTAAATTAGTTAGTTAGTCATCAAAGTGGCCAAACTAGTTTATATTCAGTCATATAATTTATGAAATTTTATAGAATGTTAATGTTTTAATCATAAAGATTTTGCTTGTTAGAAATTAAGAATTTGTCCAAAGGTGGATTGATATTCTATAACTAACAAACCTAAAAGAAAAAATCTAATATTTTCTTATCAAATATAATATGGATATCCAAAGAATATATATATATATATGATAAGGTTTATTAATTATCTTAAAGTTTAAATAGCATTCTAATTACGATAATGATGATAATGATGTATATATATTGTTGTATTTACCCAAAGGAAATCTATAATATATTTTGTGTTTAATTATCTGAATTTGAGCATTTATGTTTTGCAGCTGTTTCTTTGCATTCACATGCTTCTGTTACTATCTTTAAAGGTTTAAACTTCTCTGAATGACGTGAGCAAGTCAATTTCCATTTAGGTGTCTTGGATCTTGACTTGGCACTATTAGAAGAAAAGCCTACTGACGTTACTGATATGAGCAGTGAGGCAGAGAAGTTAAAACATAAAGCATGGGACAGATCTAATAGATTATGTCTTAGTTTTATGCGAATGACAATTGCCAACAACATTAAATCTACTCTTCTAGAAAGTGTAACTGTTAAAGAATATCTTAAGCTTGTGAAAAAGCACTTTCATTTCGCTGATAAGTCACTTGTAGGGATACTAATGGCTGAACTTACGACCATGAAATATGATGGGTCGCGAAGTATGCAACAACATGTCCTTGATATGACTAATATTACAGCAAGACTTAAAACCCTGAAAATGACTATGGATGACTCCTTACTGGTACAATTTATTATGAACTCATTACCTCAAGAGTATGGGCCTGTTCAAATTAGCTATAGCACTATTAAGGATAAGTGGGATGTTAATGAATTGGCCAGTAAACTTACTCAAGAGGAAATGAGATTAAAAGCGCAAGGGGTTCATTCACTAAACCTAGTGGGTCAAGGAGCTGGTAAAGTTATCAAACCAAAATCCAAGAAATTTAAGAAAGCATCAACTAAAGTAACACAGGTTGCTGATAATGATAAGAAGGAAAGGAAGAAAGATAAATGTCATTTTTGTAAGAAAGGATATTATCAGAAAGATTGTCTGAAACAAAAAGCTTGGTTCGAAAAGAAAGGTATCTTTTATTATGCTTCTCCAATTTTTGAATCAAACTTATTATGAAGTTTCTTCTAACACTTGGTGGTTGAATTCTGGTGCCACTGCTCATATTTCTAATGTAATGTAGGGATTCCTTACAATCTAGAGCATAAACCACTACAAGAAAAATGGTCATTTGTGAGGGATTTTGCGAGGGAAAAAGAAAAAAATCCATCAAAAATTTATATTTTCGACGGATAAATGGTCATTGAAAAAACCCTCCTCATAAAATTTTTCCGAGGACTTTTTCCGAGGGAATTTATTTCCGAGGGATTTTTCGACAAAATTTATCCCTTAGAAATTTTTGATGGATTTTCCGAGGGAACTATTTCGAGGGATTTTTCGAGGGAACTTTTCCGAGGGATTTTTCGAGGGAAATATTTCGAGGGATTTTCTGAGGGAACTTTTTCGAGGGATTTTCCTAGGGAAAAATTCTGAGGGCTTTTCCGAGGGATACTTTCTGAGGGATTTTCCGAGGGTAATGTACCGAGGGATTTTTCGAGGAAGTTTCCGAGGGTAATTTACCGAGGGAGTTTCTGAGGAAAAAATTTTGAGGGATTTTTGGCAATTTACCGAGGGATTTTGCGAGGGATTTTACAAGGGATTTTCTCAGGGATTTTGCGAGGGAATTTTTGAGGGATTTTGCAAGGGATTTTCCAAGGAAATTTTCGAGGGATTTTTCGAGGATTTTGCGAAAAAAAAATTCTGAAGGATTTTCCGAAGGATATTTTGAATTTTTTAAATAGCTTTTCTTTATTTTCAAGAAAATTATTCCTCGCTAAATAAATATTCGAGAGAACAATCTCTCGCAAAATGGCCTTTTTTTTAATATACCTGATTATATATATAAATTATCAACAAGTTTCATCATATCCAAAGTTTCATCATATACCTGATTATATATGGTTCATAACAAACTCATAACAAGCTCAAAAAAATTTATAGCAAGTTCATCATATCCAAGTTCATAACAAACATGTTCAAAAAAGTTGTACAAGTGTCATTACATCCAAAGTTTCATAACAAAAGAAAAAAGTATCACAACAAGTATCATTCCAATTATAGAAAAAGAGGAATTATAAATCCTCCTCCTCATGATCATCATCATCATCATCATCATCGATATCGTAATCATCATCATTTACAGAGGCAGCAGCTGGAGATGGTGCTGAAACTGTAGATGGATTAACCTGTATCTTTTTCATCATAAGATGTATAAACTCCTCGGTACGAGAAATCCGAGCAGATAGCTCATTGTTTTGAGATGCTAATTGACTGTTCTGATTTGCTAACTCCTCATTTCGGGTAGCCAACCCCTCATTTCGGACAGCTAACTCCTCATTGTGGGCAGAAACAGTCTCAAACATATTATAAATCTTTTCTCGCTCCTGAATCCACTCCTTAGGAACTCGTGAAGATGTGCGGCTAGAAGATGAGCCTGTCAGCAAGCTAGCCTGGGATCCAAGTCCATAAATTCGTCCCTTATTTACCCCAACTGTCTCTTTCCATATATGCATCATGGAGGGCTGAGGCTGCTGCTGTGATGATTCCGCACCATCCTCTCCAGTTGAGCTTTGACTTGATTCCACCTCTTGCCATTTTTGTATAAAATTAGTCTATAAAAGATATTAGACACAATTAGTTAAACATACAAATAGTATAAATATATAAATTAAAATAGATTTTTTAAATACTTACATGTGATGTCTCTGCCTTTTTATTAACCCACTGATTGCCGTCCTTTTTCTTTTGATGGGTGTGTCTGAAGAGCTCATCTAATGTAGGTGGGCAGTTCAACTTCTGTGTCTGAATTTCATAATATGTAAAGAAAAAGATATTATCAAATTAGAATTTAATAACATAAATAAAGAAAAAGATATGAACCTAATAATTGCATATGTTTAAAGGCACTCACATAACCAATTAAACATGGAAACATCTTTAAGATAGATCTAACAAAAAAACAAAAGTAAGGTAGGCAATAAGAAGTCAACAGGGAAGAAATATGCAGGAGAACTGGACTTGACTTGGTAGAGGCTGCAAAAGTAATGAATTGGTTACTACTTGCTTGGTGGGTACTATTTATTTATTTCATAATCCTGCAACAAGCTCTCTGCATGCTAAAACATCATGTCATGAGGAAAATCTCACACTTCTTTGGCCTAAGACTTGGATGAAATAATAACATGGTTTTGAATATTCAATGTTGTTAGCCTTTTCTTTTACATTCTGTTTATGTTTTTACTTTGATGAGTTGCAGTAACTGAGGATAATTTATTACAAAGCTGAACTTATTACAATCATTTAGTAATTTCTGTTTTAAATGATGTACCTCAATTCTCCCATTCTTTGCAGTCATCGCAGCAACAGCAGCCACAACTGCCTCTAAGAAACCCTGAAGGAGGTCCTTATAGAGCAGGTGGGCTATCAAACTCAGTCTTCAATTTATCCTTCTGAGCAGCAAGCAATCCTTTAAGTTGCTCAATCTGAAGGTCTGAAAAACCAACTGATGAAGTGGATGACTGAACATGAACTTGAGCAGGTGCAGGGGCAGGAACAGGACTGCTAGGCTATGGAGAGGGAACCCTCACAGATGGTCCAGCCTCAAAAGATGCAGAAGGTCTAGGTTCAGTGGCTCTCTTATTCAAGCTGCCTTTCCTTTCCCATTGCCCGTTGACCTTAACAAATTCCATCCGATGCAAGGTGGCCAAACTATAGTAATCAGTATGCCTGAGATTCTTGGAAGGTTCATTATCTAATATCACAACACCTTGGCTCCTGAAAACCATAGTTAGCACCATGCCGTAGGGTAAGGACGATCTTCTTTTCCCTCCAGCCTCAGCCATATAAAATATCATCATTGCAGCTAAATTTATGGGTTGACTGATCAACACACTATCCATCACAACAATGTCTCGCTCGGAGACATACTCAAATCGATCGGTTTTGAAAATAATATTCTACTGCAAATATTATGAAGTAATCTTAATTCCAAGGGCAGTTGGTTAGCCCTAATCTCCTCAAATTATGTAACTTCTCTCCCTAACATCATCGATAGAGCGGCTGACCTCTCACTGTGGATGTCGGCAACAAATCCAGTAATGGGAATGCTAAGGAGGTTTCCTAATTTTTGAAAAGTGAGATGAATCCTTTTACCTCTAACTGAGCTCACGATTCCACCATCACCTCTCAATAGATTGAAATAGAATTCCTTGACAAGGGTTGGATATGTAGGAACATCTAGAGAACACACTTTATCCAGCCTAGTTCCTTGATTTGATTTCCAATAGAGAAGCCCTCGGATTGAAAGAATTCGAAATCAACTATCCTACCCATTGTTATCACTCTCCCTGCTAGGGTATCTACCTGAGGGGATGAAGGGTCTCGATTGTCCGAAGTAGTTAAAGAGGAATCACTCGGAGATGGCTCACGCATGGGTCGTCTCGCCGATCGTTTTATGGTTGCCACGGGCACTCCAAGCACTGATCCTCTCCTTTTAGGTGCCATTAGATCCTTAAGAAGGCTTGAATAGGGTGGAATTAGAGATGGGGAGGCTTTGAGAGAGTTTGGGAAGAGTTTGGTTACGAATTTGAAAAGAGATGAAATGACGAGGTGTCGACTCTGCCCTAATAAAGTCAATTTGGGAACCCCAGGTGTCGACTCCCGCAAAGTTGGGTGTCGACTCCAAATCGCTAACACAGTCAATGCTCAAACTGGAGTCGGCTCCACTTATACGGGTGTCGGCTCCAAGGTCAGGGACCGAGAGCGACACAGACAAGGTGTCGACTCCTCAAATTGAGGTATCGACTCCACTGATAGTTTCAGAGAAAAATAACTGAGATTCAAACAACTGAAACTTGTCAAAATAGGTTCAATAAAATTTTAAAAAAATCTTTGGAGTATGAGGAACAAATTGCTCAGATGACTAGATAATTTATCCTTAAAATTATGAAAGAAATATTAAGAAATTAATAGAAATCTAGATAGTCATTCCTTAGAGTTTCAAAATCATTCCAAAGGGTCACAAATCCCTAATTCACCTCTAAGATAGCAAAATCTCTCTTCACTTAAGGGTTTTGTAAATATATCAGCTAATTGTTCTTCAGTATTAACATAATCAAGATAAATTTTATTATTGGCTACATGTTCTCTTATAAAGTGATATCTAATTTCAATGTGTTTTGTTCTTGAATGTTGAATTGGATTTTTAGTTAAATTAATTGCACTTGTGTTATCACATCTAATTGGAGTTTTATCAAGTGTTATGCCATAATCTTCAAGTTGTCTCTTAATCCAAAGGATTTGAGCACAGCAACTTCCAGCTGCAACATATTCTGCTTCAGCAGTTGATAATGCAACCAAATTTTTTTTTTGCTAAACCAAGAGATTAAGTTACTTCCTAAAAATTGACATGCACCACTTGTGCTTTTTCTATCTAATTTACATCCAGCATAGTTGGAATCAGAATATGCAATCAAGTTTAATGTTGAGTCTCTAGAATACCATAAACCTACATTTTTAGTTCCACTTAAATATCTTAAGATTCTTTTTACAGCAATTAAGTGAGATTCTTTAGGTTCAGATTGAAATCTTGCGCATAGACAAACAGCAAACATGATATCTGGTCTACTAGCTGTTAAGTAAAGAAGAGATCCGATCATACCTCTGTAATATTTTTGATCTACTTTCTTACCATCTTTATCTTTGTCCAATTTGCATGAAAGGTTCGTAGGTGTTCCAAGTGGTTTGATTGACTCCATTCCAAACTTCTTGAGAAGTTCTTTTGTGTATTTTGCTTGATTAATGAAAATTCCCTCTTTGCTTTGCTTGATTTGAAGTCATAGGAAGAAATTGAGTTCTCCCATCATGCTCATCTCAAACTCACCCTGCATTAACTTAGCAAATTCTTGACATAACAGATTGTTAGTAGCACCGAATACAATATCATCAACATATATTTGTACTACTAATAAATCCTTGTCTTTTCTTTTCAAAAATAGTGTTTTATCAACATTTCCTCTTATAAAGTCATTTTCAATCAAAAATTTACTTAATCTTTCATACCAAGCTCTAGGTGCTTGTTTTAAACCATATAGTGCTTTGTGCAATTTAGAAACATGATTTGGAAATTCATAATCTTCAAAACCAGGAGGTTGTTCAACAAAAACTTTCTCATTTATAAATCCATTTAAAAATACGCTTTTAACATCCATTTGAAATAAATTGATATGCATATGACATGCAAATGCGAGTAATAATCTAATTTCTTCTAGTCTAGCTACAGGTGCAAAAGTTTCATCAAAATTAATTCCTTCTTCTTGATTATATCCTTTTGCGACTAATCTAGCTTTGTTTCTAATTACTATGCCATTTTTGTCTAATTTATTTCTAAATACCCATTTTGATCCTATAACAGAATGATCTTTAGGTCTATCTACAAGAGTCCAGACATTATTCCTAGTAAATTGATTTCATTCTTCTTGCATGGCTAACATCCAATTATTATCTTTTTCTGCCTCTTCAATAGTTTTAGGTTCAATTTGAGATACAAATGCAAGATGATTATTGATGTTTCTCATTGATGATCTAGTTGTTACTCCTTGAGATGGATCACCTATAATTAATTCTTTTGGATGACCATAGGCATATCTCCAATCTCTAGGAAGATCTACATCATTATGATTTGCATCAACAACATCAACACTAGGGGAATCATTATCTTTAGCTTCTTGTTCATGATCTAAAGATACATCAATATTTAACTTTTCAATGTCTCTTTCTAGAATATTTGTATCTTCCTCATCATCAAATTTTCCTGAACTAGATGCTAAAGATTCATCAAAAATTACATGAATAGATTCTTCTACAATTAAGTTTCTCTTGTTAAATACTCTATAGGCTTTACTAGATGTTGAATATCCTAAGAAAATGCCTTCATCAAATTTTGCATCAAATTTTTCTAGATTATCTTTACCATTATTATGAATGAAACATTTACAACCAAATGCATGAAAGTAGCTTATGTTTGGTTTTCTATTGTTTCATATTTTATAAGGAGTTTTCTTAATGATTAGCCTAATCAAAGCTCTATTAAGAATGTAATATGTCGTGTTTATAGCTTCCGCCCAAAAGTATTTTGGTAGGTTGATTTCACATAGCATGGTACGGGCCATGTCTTCTAAGGTTCTATTTTTTCTTTTAACTACTCCATTTTGTTGTGGTGTTCTAGGTGCTGAAAAATTATGATGGATGCCATTTTTATGCAAAAGTTTTCAAATAGATGATTTTCAAATTCAGTGTCATGATCACTTCTAAGAGACACTATGGTGTTATTTTTCTCATTTGTGACCTTTTTGAAGAATTTCAAAAATAATGGAAAGGTCTCATCTTTATGAGCTAAAAATAATACCCAAGTGTATCTAGAGTAATCATCTACAATCACAAGACCATATTTCTTTCCTCCTAGACTTGTGGTTCTAGTAGGTCCAAAAAGATCTATGTGAAGTAGTTCAAGTGGCCTAGAAGTGGAAATAATATTTTTAGTTTTGAAAGAGTTTCTAGTTTGTTTTCCAATTGACATGCATCGCAAATTTTGTTATTTTCAAAATCTAGTTGTGGAAGTCCTTTTACTAAATCTATTCTTATTAATTTTAAAATTAGGTGTGTGCTTGCATGACCTAATCTACGATGCCATAACCAACCAATCTCATTCATATTAGCATTATTAGCAACTAAGCAATGATTACTAGTAGACAAATTGTCAAAATCAATCAAGTATACATTGCCATTTCTATTTCCAATAAAAACAATGCTATTATCAATGGGATTAGAAACAGTGCAGATAGATGCTTCAAATGATACTTTAAAACCTTTATCACATAATTGACTAATACTAATTAAATTATGTTTTAAACCATTGACATATAAAATATTTTCAATATATGTGGAGGGAGTTATTTGAATATTACCAAACCTCATGATTTGGCCTTTGCCATTGTCACCAAATGTAACAACTCCTCCTCTTTTGCTTTCAAGGGTGATGAATTGATCCTTGTCACCCGTCATGTGTCTTGAGTAGCCACTATCGAGATACCACTTTCGTTTTGATCTTTTGGCCGCAAGACAATCCTACAAAAATAATTAAGTCTTATATTTAGGTACCCAAGCCTTCTTGGGTCCTTCATGGTTAGTAGCATAAAAGATTGTTCCTTTGGGAACCCATATTTTCTTTCCTTTACTACTTAAATTTTTGTTACTATTTCTCACATTACATTCATAGGATTTATGGCCTTTCTTGTTACAATAATGACATGTAACATTATCTCTATTTTGTTCTTTTCTAAAAAAGTTTTTGACAAATTTTTATTTTATGTTAGGTCTATATCCTAATCCAGCCTTATCAAATATAGCTCTTTGATTACCTAATAATAAATTAAGTTTTTTAAAACTATAAGTAAATTTATCAATAATATTCTTATATTTATCAACTTCCTTCTTTAATTTATCATTTTCATTGGAAATTGACTCTTTTTCTTTTGTTAAATTTTCATTTTCAGATTTTAGCATCTTAATCTCATTAGTAAGATTATCTTTTTCTTTAATGAGAATTGAATTATCATTTTTCAGAAATTTGTATTTCTTTTTTAAAACTTTAAAATCATCAACTAGTTTATTAAAAGCTTCAAACAACTCATCAAATGCAAAATCATCACAAGGGTTTTCAGAACTTACCTCGTTGTCGTGGTTTGCCATAAAGCAAATGTTTGCAACTTCTTTTTGATCTTCCTCTGAAGAGGATTCATCGCTGTCACTCCAGGTTGCAACATAGGCTTTCTTATTCTTCTTGTAGGCTTTCTTTAGTAGAGGACATCATATCTAAAGTGCTCCGGTTTCTTACACTCATAGCAAATTAAGGGGTCTTTCTCTTTGTCCTTGTCTTTGTCCTTTTCTCTTTCTCCTTCCATCTTAATTCCAGATTTCTTCTTGTGGAAGGGTCTCTTTCTTCTCATGAATTTTTTATATTTTCTAGCTAGAAGAGCTATCTCATCATCATCATCATCATCATTATCACTGCAGCTCTCCTCACTTTCTGCAGCCTTAAGAGCTATAGTCTTCTTCTTTTTAACATCTTCCTCTATGTGCTGCTTCATGGTTAACTCATGGGTCATTAGTGATCCAAGTAGCTCCTCCAAGGGTAAAGTGTTGAGGTCCTTGGCTTCTTGGATTGCTGTCACCTTTGCTTCCCAAGTCCTTGGAAGTGACCTAAGAATTTTGTGAACAAGTTCAGAATTAGTATAAATCTTACCTAGACTTTTCAAACTATTTACAATATCGATGAATCTAGTATATGCATGCTATAGTTTTAGTTTGTTCCATGCTGAATAATTCATACTTATGAACAAGAATACTTATCTTAGATTCTTTAACTTGATTTGTACCCTCATGGGTAACCTCTAATCTATCCCATATCTCTTTTGCGGAATTATATGTAGAGATACGATTAAATTCGTTTGCATCTAAGGAACAATATAAGACATTCATGGCCTTAGCATTAAGCTGAGCCATTTTCCTATCATTATCATTCCAATCCCTTTCGGGCTTAGGAACAATAGAGCCATCAACTATGTGTGTGGGTGTGCTTGGTCCATTAATTATAACACTCCATAATTCATAATCTGAAGCTTGAATGAATATCCTCATTCTTGCTTTCCAATATGAATAGTTGGAAATATTAAATAAGGGAGGTCTATTTGTAGAATGACCTTCAGCAAATGAAGATCCAACTTGAGCTGCCATTTGGATCTTTAGCTCTTGATCGTGTGATCAAATAAACAATGAGCACTTGCTCTGATACCAATTGTTGGCCCAGATGGCAACCCAAGAGGGGGGGGGGGGGTGAATTGGGTTATTTAAAAAATTTTAACCTTTTGAAAAACTATGTGCTTGGAGATAGATGAAATTAAATGCAATGCAAATATTAAACACAACCAAAGGGATAGAGAAAGAGATAATCAAAGCATGGCAAACATAAAGGTTTTATAGTGGTTTGGTGTATCCAACACCTACGTCCGAAAACAATCCAAAGCTGGCATGCAGAGACAAGTGCAAAAGAAAGATATTACAATTCCTAAACTCCTTTCACTTGACGGATGCAGGTCATGCGGTCGCACAAACTCAGGAGTATGCGGGGCATCTGATGGGGCCAATGAGCCCCATGGGCAACGATAATCTCATCGGGGTCAAACTAGTCATTTCGGAAGTCGGCCCTTGGCCTCTTTTTCTCGGCAACGTACAGTGCTCGACTTCTTTCCCTCAGCCATAAATAGTGCTCGGCCTCTTTTCCTCGGCCATGAACAGTGCTCAACCTCTTCCTCTCGGCCATGAACAGTGCTTGGCCTATTCCCCTCGGCCATGAATAGCTCAACCTTTTTCCCTCGGTCATGAACAGTGCTTGGCCTATTCCCCTCGGCCATGAATAGTGCTGGGCCATGAATAGTGCTCGACCATGAACAGTGCTTGGCCATGAATAGTGCTCAGCCTCTTCCCCTCGACCATGAGTAGTGCTGGGCCATGAACAGTGCTCGCCTCTTCCCCTCGGCCATGAACAGTGCTCGGCCTCTTTCCCTCAGCCATGAATAGTGCTCGGCCATGAACAGTGCCATGTAATTGTTCACCCAAGGCCTTCTCTAGAGCTCATCCAAGGGCATGAATAGTGCCATGCATGTACTCTATAATCAATACTCCACAAGGGATAGAGTCAGCTTCAACTTCAAATTTTATCTTCTTCCATAGCTATATTTTAAGGCCCACGTGCCTGACTTTATCATCCATCACTGTCCATATAGGACAGCGAAAGGATGGCACAGGGGACATATCTGGCAAACGCCATAACGGTCGGCCATTCCCTGCAGTAGCCCGCAATAGGTATCCAAACCAAGCAATACCTGCCAACTATGTAGCCACCCATATTTGATAAGACATGGCCTGCAACTCTGATAAATCACATGAAGGCTAGCTCCACTGTGCTGCCCCCATCATCAATGCTTTGACAAGTGATCATGCCCCAAGGCTGACATACTCTAAGCACCAATAAAATGGGTAAGAGGGACCCCCGATTAGGTAACTCCAAGAAACTCAAACAACTACTACACTCCAAAATGCTCACAGAGAGCACGACTCTAAGCCTCTCTCTTCTTCTCTCTTTCAAGCTTTCTCAAGCTCATGGCTATTGTTCAAAGCACTGACTTGAGCATCGAAGGGTTTTTGCCAGAATCTTTGGTCCCCAAAACTTGTTTGCAGGCTTCAGGCGCAAGAAGCTCGCCGAAGGATCCCAGGCTCGCTGAAGGAGGTGACCAGATGCTCGCGAACGTTTGAGGACGATGATTTGGCGCCAACAATCATAAATATTCAAAAAGTTAGAACAAAAGAAGGAAGGCATAATACTTGGTAGCTGGAGGTTGATGGGTTGAATTAATGCTTGTGATCAAGTGCTCATCCCCATTACAGAAGATAGCATGCAGTGGTCTTTTTATAATCCATCTTACATCTTCTAATGTCATGCTTTTATTTTCTTGTTTTCAGCTTGCTTTCATTGGATCAACTCAAATAGGTAAGGCTATACTTGAATTGGCTGCAAGAAGCAACCTCAAGCCCGTGACATTAGAGCTTGGAGGCAAGTCCCCTATGATTGTAATGGACGATGCTGACGTGGACCGAGCAGCAGAGCTTGCACATCTTGCTTTGTTCTTTAATTAGGTTTGCTCCATCAATTGTATTTCATGGTTATAGACCCAAAAAGAAAGGAAACATTCTTGGAGAATGATATATATAATTGGATGCTTTTGTACAGGGACAGTGCTGTTGTGCGGGGTCTCAGACTTTTGTGCATGAAAATATGTAATGATGACCCTTTCAGAAAAGGTATTGAACAAGGCCACTATGAACATGGTACGGAGGGTTGAACCTTATCTGATATATGGGTATTAAACCCTAGCATATTTTGGGTTTAACTTTTATTGTGGTTGTTAATTTTGTGGACAATGTATTCATTTTGTTGGAATTAATCTTGCAAGTACCAATGTTGTCATTTATCATGGTCAACCAATACCGACATGTTGTCATGTATCGAGGGCAACGATACCATCCTGCCAATTTTCCTTGTTCATTTGATTCCAAAAATTTTATGCTTGTGTGCTGTGGTATTATTTTGAACCTATTCAATTCAATTTGGCAATGATGATAGGGACTATCAATTTGTATTGACGCTGATTGTGTGGGCTGTAAAATCATGACTTGAAGGGCATTTCTAAATGCAACCGTTGTGAAGCATATGTTTGATACTCTTTTATCCTAGGTGAGTGGAGTGCTGAAATGAATTGCACGGATCTTCCTATAGGTGAGAAGGTTGTGGCAGGCAGTGGCATTGGAGGAATGGATGCCACCCAGGAGATGTTGGACTTTGCTGCAGAGCACAACATAACAGGTGACATTGACTATTCTACAATTTTCTTGTTTAATGAATAATTTCTCAAAGGGTTGATCTGAAATATTAATGAGAATTATTGTAATATTAATCCAAGCTAATGTGCAATTTTCTTGTTTCTTTATTTCAGACATGATTAATGTTGTTGTTTTATGGGTTGGAGAAATTGTTGCTATGCTTCTTGTACTAGTTATTTAAATTTGAGTAGATATTTGGGATAACAGGGCATGTTTGCTATTAAAATCCTTCATTATACAAATTTAAATTATTTCAAGTATGGTTCCTATTATTCTTTCCATCAAAATTGAGCTTACTAATGTGTCAGTAATGTTTTTATTGTCAAAATAACTATGCCCATTTGCAGTGCTGCCATAATTTGTGTTTATGTTGATATTGTGGTGGAAGCTTTTCTGTAGCTGCTTGTTTTTCATATTAACTACTCATGGTAAGTATTTTGGGGAAAGGCCTAGTTAGTGATGCTGATGAAGTTGCAGAGATCAAAGCTGTTCGCTTTGAAGAGTCGTTGAAGTTTGTCCGAAGAAGTGTTAGTGATGCTGACATCCGAAAATATCAGGATTTTGCGCAAACTTTGCAGCAATCAAGGGGTCTTGGAAGCGAGTTTCGTTTCTCAAATCAATCGGGCACTGGAGCTGGGACTGTTGGATCTGATCCGTTTTCATGTACCGTGTTCATTTGGCTCATGTGGATACATAGTGAAGATACTTATTCATTCATTCAACGTCCTAGATGGCTAGGGCAATGGATGTAGAACTTGTTTTTGTTTTGCATCTTATGCAGTTTTCTACTGTTTTAAGAATTATTAGAAATGACAGTGGCACCATTCTGTTTCATACTTATTATGATTGCTGAAAAATAAAATGTACCATTAGCAAGATTCAATAACAAAATTAAAAAATCTAAATTCACATAAACTCAAAATACTTTCTGTGATGATTCTTTGCAGAGATATGTTATGTTGAATTTAACTTGACCATTTCTATTCTTCGGCAACTGATTGCAGTGTAATTATTGCAGTGAAGTGGTGCAAGTAATATCATCATTATTGATGTCAATGATTATTGCAGTAGCTCAAAATATTTGTGTGTCAGATGATGCCTTTGTGTCCCTCCGTCCGTCTTCATACACCATTTGCGATGCCGTAATATCATCATCAGGCTGCTAAACTCGATGGGGTTTGCATTTTGATTAGATAGCGTTGCATGTCCTAGCTAGGAGTGTTATGGCAAGTTGTCAACATGTAAGGTCAAATAATAATTATAATTTATATGGTAAGTGGAGAATTAAAAGGAAAAAAAATGAAAAAAAATTGCTTAGAAGAGACTTGCAGCAGGCTGGAGGTGGGCCAGTTCGCTTTCTCATTCGGCAAGGCTATTTGTACTCATTAAAATTTTGCTTGGCCTGGGTTCACTTTTTTTTTCTTTTTTTTGTTTTGCCCCCCTTTTTAAGTATATATATGTTGTCATGATGATAGCTTTTGCTTTGAGATGGTTCATTTCGCATCTCCCTTGTTCGGATGGCCGATAAGGTCATCTGGTAGGGCATTGCTTTTAAATTCACTATGATAACAGAGTTTACAAAGATAATATCTTTCGATATTAAAAATCTAACATTAAATTTAATCTTAAAAAAAAGAAAAAAAAGGGGGACAAACATGAGTAGTACTTCTCTTACCTCGAGAATAAAATAATTTAACATAATAAAATTATTATTATTATATAATAAATTTTATAATAATTTTATGTTATTAAAATAATGCAAATATAGGTGTTGTTTGGGCTGTTCAATCCGGATTGATCTGGACCGTTTGATCAATTGTTGTGTAAAAAATTGTTGTGTTAAAAATTGTTAAGGTAGTTTAGGGTTTAAATTAATTTTTTTGAGGGATATCCTCTCCTATCCCTCCAATCAAATACAACCAGAAGGGATAAGAAAATGTTATCCCAAAAATTTACCTTTTTGTATTTGATATGATCTATAGGATAGCCAGGGAAATATTCCATGAATAAACTCTATCCCGTACACTTATCTAAGAATAGTGTTTTTTCTATCAAACACTACCTTAGGCCATATTTGATAAGGGGGATAAGGCTCCCAAAAGCTATAACTAGGAGGAGTAATTCTGAAAAAGTTTAACCAGAAGGGATAACCCATGTTTAACCATGGGTTATCTCCTGAAGATGTCACATCCATATACTAGAAAAAGCAGCCTATTGCTAGATTATCGATCATACATTAAATAAAGATATATATAATTGTTTAGCGAAATCAATCAAATAGAACTAAATAATGATTTATTATTTAGTTTTATACCTTCTCTTGTCAAAAAATATTGTATATCTTTTCTAAAATGCTCTTATTATGCTTGGATAATATGTTTTTATCAGAATATTACTATGATAAGTGTGTGCATATTTGATTTTCATCTTTAAACGTAGAAGTTATATGGATATGTAATACTAGTATTTGCATCTTATTAAAGAAAAAAATAGCTTGCTAGCTATTTATGAGTATGTTATTAGCTCCCCAATTTTTTTCCCACTTTTTGTTTCCAATAAATTGCTTAATTGATGACAAATAGATAGAACCATATATATAATATCTCCTACAATTTTAATTAATAGAAAATCAGAGCAAGTAAAGCAACGTCCACTCTTTATTCTATAATACTAATTTTGGATAAATCTATAGTATTGAATTAATGTAGTGTAGATAACAAAGTTTTATCCTTTCAATATAAGAGCGTTAATTCATGAGGATGTCTCCATTCCCTTTTTTTTTTAGGCATCGAAACACAAAAAAAGTCACTCACATCACTAGTCATTTTGATTAATGCCTAACACACATCTAGTCATATGGTTAATGATGCTACAAGTTGATAATAAAATGTTGTATGTTGGTGCTACTACTTTGTTAACATTAGATTTATATTTACATATATTTTAATTTTTATGATATGAAATCCAAATCATAATTGTATTTTTATAAGAGTAAGTGAGAAACTTATATTTTATAAGCATGACTAAAATGACTATATTTTTTTTTAATGAAAAAAGGGGGTTTATCACCTTTTCCTAATTTCTAACAACAATTTTAGTAATTCACCTTATGCCTCCAATACATTTCACATAAAAGATGGAAGTAATCAAGAAAATAAATTTTATCCACTATATTGTAACTTAACAAATTAATCAAATTTTAATCCCAAGAAAAATCTAGTGAAGAAAAATTGATCAGAATAATGATATATATGAAAAGGAGTCCATAGATTAAATCTAGGCCCAAAGGATATACTTCAATAATAGATGCTATCATGAATAGTGTTTTCCAGGGCTCATCAAACAATAAGATGGTAGCATATTTGTTTTACTCGTATGAAATATGTTGTGCCAAAATATCACCAATTGCTACATTTACTTATTATGAAACCAAATTAACTTGGACTTTACGTCTTATCTAGAAGGTCTCACACAAAACGACACTTAAATTCTTCGATGTCATACACATGTCTTGTATCAAACGAGTTCATTCTGACGGACTTCAAAAATTTTTAAATACAACTAAATTGAACTCCAGTCTGTGGGCAACTCTATAAGAGATAACGATAGTAGTGGCGGTTTCATTAAAGTAAAGTTAAACTAATAAGAAAGTTAATGACTTAAATCTGTGTACACATGGTAGGAGAGTCAGTGGGAGTGAACAGAAAGGCATAGGTAAAAGTAGTTCTGTCTTTTTCCTTCTCTCCACTTCCTCTCTCTTCAACCCATCCATAAACTCGTTCCTCCATTTTTCTTCTAAGCTCTATCCGACACTACTCTCTTTGCAGAAAGTTCTATAAAAGAGACGATGAAAGCTATTTAACAGGTTTGATTTCTATTTCAATAGACTGTATCGCTATATGCATTATTCGAGCACTAGATCTAAAAACTTGATCCCAATGATCATCATATGGAGATTTCTAGAATTTCTTAGCTTTGGATCTATAGATCTAGTATTCAAGATCCTACACTAGTCTTCAAAAATCATTTACCCCTTTCTACCATTGTTATCTTAAACCTTCGAAACTTTCTATTTTATTTGTTTTTGCAATAAATGGGATTTTATCTTTGCTTCTGTAATGCCAGAGCTTCATGTTATTTATGGTGCATTTCACTATTTAAGAGTTTTTAATGTATTTTTGTCACTTTGATTGTTTTATTTTTTCTGAAATCCTGAATTGATTTGCTAATTTTAAGCACCCTTGAATTCCATTTTTCATATCAATTATTGATTAATCAAACCATGTCAGATCATTTAGAAAGTGATCAAAATTTCTTGCCATATTGTGGCTATCTTCTATCTTCGAGCTCAAGAACACATGCGCGCCGTCATGATTCAACCAGATTTTTCTATAGCAAGAAATATAGAAAAGAATAAAACCTAGGATTTAGATCCATGAACTTCCTAGTACATGGTTACAGGTATGTCCTCATGATATATTACATTTATTGTTCCACATATTAACCATGAGATTGCACATCGATTTTTTTTTGTAAAAATAACAAAAAGCATATGCTGGATCACCCAATCTCCACATGTTTGTCATCCATGTGTGAGAATTTCTTATATTTTACGAATATTATTGCTTGTGGAAGGTCCCTACTTAGCCTTGATGTTTGGATGATCATGGTCTTGGAAAATATTGATTGCATATTGGTGACTGCGTACATAATTTAGATGCATGCAAGATAAGAAGATATTTCATTCTATGCATACAATTATGATTGTCTTAGCTTGTTTGACTTTTAAGGTTTTTAATATAGTTCATGTAACCAGAATACTAATGTAGGTTATTAATATAGGTTCAGTATTTTTCTGTCATCAAGTCTTGTTAATCTTTATATATATGCTCATTAATTTGCATTGGTGTCAAATATGAGATCTGGTGCTTGTTTTATAAATATCACTGTGAAAATGGTACACTGAATTAGCCTAGACTTTGCACAAATCAAACATTCTTTATTTTCCTCATCTTTAATGCTCATGAATCGATTTATCTCCAATTCATTCTAAATGAATATCTCATGGAAATAAAAAGTAAGTATGTGAGCATTTAAGTTTTTTCTTTATTTTTGGTTGTTAAAAGTTTTCCTCTAATGGAAACTTGACCAACAATGAATGAAAGCTATAGTGATTGCTTTTACAAACTATGCACTCTCATTTGGTTGCCCAAAAGTTATTCTTCTCTTTTCCTGAAACTAATTTTTCCTTCTCTCCTTTTCTCTTTCTATGCAACAGAAATCAAGTTCCAGTTCCCTCTCCCAAGAAAAGGATGCAAGCTTTTGAGAGAAGAAATCAATGCAAGCCCACCAGTATATCCTTCTGATTTAGCCATTACATCAATACAATCACATCTGACAAGGTAAAAGGAATCATCCTAGTGTAGCAAGACTAAAAAGAGCAAAGGGTGACCAGCTAAAATACCCAAAGCTTGTCAAGACTCTGGTTCAATGAACATGGATGACTGTTTCACCAACCTCTAGTTATATAATATAATAAAGAAGCCTCTACTAGTACAAACCACTAGCAATCTTGTTCTATCGCCACTCTTTAACACCAGGGCTCACTCACCCTCCCAATTCATCAAACCATGGGTGAAAATTTGAATGGCAATGGCAATTGGAGTTACCAGCAATTCTTAGAGCAGCAACAACATGAGATTAATGCTCAGAATGTCTTCAATCAGTGCTCTTTTGATGAGATGACCATAGAGGATGTGATGAGCTTTGAGGATTTCCTTGTGCAATTAGGGGTACTTCCAAAAGAGTACAGCTCCCACACAACCTCTTTCAAGTCACCACCACCACCACCACCACCTAACTATGATCCATCTAGCCTCCTAGTGGGTGCAGAAGGGACAAGTGTCAGCCCAATGGAGAGCGGTGCAGCACATAAGGACCATCAGAGCCCTGAAAGCATTAGAAGGGTGTGGCATGAGAACCATCAAAGCCCTGGAAACATCATGAGCCAGGTGTGCCCAACGGGAGGAAGGATGGAGACCATAGGGACTGGAGTGCAACAAACTGAGGTGGGCGATGGGGACCAACTTGGGAGAGCCATGAGAAGGGTATCCCTGGAAGGGATGCGCCATGGTGGTGAGGGAGGGAGCTCAGGCATCAAAGGAATCGAGGGACAGCAACTGGGTGTACTTGGATCCTCAGCAAGTGCAATGGCAATGGCAGTGGACGACGATCTGAGCATTGAGCCTGAACCATATAATAATGCCAAGGGAATGGGAGGGGAAACAAGTCGAAACAAAAAGTGCAACGAGGCAAGAGAGACAAGGAGACAGAAAGGAAAAGAAAGAAACGGGAGTCAGCTTCTCGCTTTCGTGCTAGAAAGGAGGTAATTAACGAGCGTTATTCTCAATCTTTTTCTACTGAATGCATGCATGGTGGACACAGCAAAAATCAATCAATCAATCAGAGAGGCTCTTTAACGCCTATGAATCTATTTTTTGAGCTCAAAATTGTGTTTGTTCCTTTTGCTTTCGCTTGGGAAAAATATACACAGGCTTACATGATGGAGCTAGAACGGACTGTTCGCCAGCTTATTGAGGAGAAAGCTCGACTGAAAAGAGATGTTGAGGAGTTAAAAGCAAAGCCGGTAGTACCATTTCTTTTCCTTCTATCTATCCATGTGAATTTGAGTTATTATTATTATTGCCTTTCTTACCAGTAGTTCTTAGTTCTAAAAATTAATAACTCACTAAGAAAGTTGGTCTTTGGACTTCAGGAGCATATCAAAGCAGGAAATTAAGGCTGGTGCCCTCCGTCGTTGCAACAGCTTCCCGTACTGAGAAGCTATCACTACCAACAAAACTCTCTTATGGAACAGAGTGTAGGCATCTGAAGTGTTTTAGTTATCAAGTTCTATTAGTTTTAAGCTTGAGTAGCAGCAGCAGCAGCAGCACCAAAAAAAAAAAAAAAAACAAGTCGTAAACTTATCAACTCTCTCTTTCTGGACTGTTGGTTAATGTTCCTGAGTGTTTAGAGTATGTTTATGTTTTAGTTTATTTATGTAAAAACTCTGTGGCATCTTTTTATTTTATATTATTATGACTTATCCAAAGATCTACTGAGTGGACCTCTCCAGAGTAGTCATCAGAGCAAGGTGGACTTTGACCTTTTGATGTTGTGCGTGCGCACTTTGGTCCAGTCTCTAGTAATATTAACGTAATATTTAAAAATAATTTCATATCAAATTAAAAAATATATTATATGCTTATAATTCAAGTTCATCTGCTATCAATTAATTTTTATTTAAATTTTTGATTCATATGACTTTGACCTTTTAATAGATTAATTGAACCAGCAGATGAGCTTGAAGCTTTACAATTAGCCAACATAAGCCCTCTCTTATTGCTTTCAACTTTATGGTATTTAGCTGCTTGCAAAAATGTGTCCCCAAAAAGATATAGTTGTGATACTTTTTTGGTAGATATATTATCATTATGAGAAGAAGAAGATAGGTGGTACCTGTTGCTGCTGAAATCTGTCCTTCGACTCGGGCGCGATCGGGCTCTGGAACGGACTCCCTCCTGGGCGGACCAGCAAAACAGTCCTCACGCGAGAGGCGTTGGGGGTGGCCCTCTGCGGAAGACCCTCCGACACTCATGTCTGCGGGGATCAACAATCAACACACAAGAGAAGAAGGCTCTCGCTGAAGAGTCTCTCCAAGGGCAGCCTTTCGAGAGCTCTGAGCAGAGCGCTAATGGTGGAAAATGGGGGAAGCCAAGGCAGAAGGAGAGTGTGACAGTGAGCAAGTGCGCATACCTGAGGAGTCGGCAGACGACTCTATTTATAGAGGATCATTTGATTGCCTGGGGGCATCGTGGGTCCAAAAGTCGTTAGGATTTGAATCCAGTTTGTTATGAGATCAGTAAGATTTGCATCTTGTTGGTTAGAGGATCGACGGCTGGGAGAGCTGGTTGATGTCTCGAGATTTGGCAAGTATATAGGCTCCAGGGCTCTAGGCCACTCTCGCGGGTCCTAGGCCACTCTCAGATATGATTTATGTTTGGAATCTTATGGATTTGAACTCTTCCGCACCAAATTCTGCAGAGGTTCTTGAGTGTCCGGGTCTAGCTGGGGCATAATAATGACTCAGCTGATGAGGCAAAGTTGAATAGCTCGACTGGGGCCGAGAGAGACGATATAGCTCGGCTGAGGCCGAGAGACGATATAGCTCGGCTGAGGCCGAGAAATGTGATGAGATGATATAGCTCGGCTGAGGCCGAGGGAGGATATAGCTCGGCTGAGGCCAAGAGATGTGATCTGCGCCTTAGGATTCCTTGGCTCGATGAGGGCTAAGGTGCCCCGATTCATTGAGGCTGACTTATCTCTAGCGGGTATTGTTCAGCACATGGGGGTCAGGGTTGATCCTAGCCCCTTGCACGATTATTTATGCAACGATGATTTTACCCCTCAACACATGCCCCCCACTCCCTAGTTCGAAGCGTAGGTTCGGGCGTAGGGAGTATAACTCCGGGCGACACGATCTGAGTGGGTTTGGATTTGATAGCATGTGTAATGGCGCTCTAATTAGCGTCGCATGGCCATCTTCCTTTATGGAATGGAACCGTCGCTTCCTAGGGGCAACGGTTGGGGAAGCGCCATGTAGCAAATCCCGGTTTTCATGGCGCCTGCAGCGGCATTTCCAGGCGTCTCAATTAAGACGCCTTATCTTCTTTTTGAGGCGGTTTCCTTCGGG
The DNA here is from genome assembly GCA_900491605.1 of Calamus simplicifolius. Classification (NCBI taxonomy): domain Eukaryota; kingdom Viridiplantae; phylum Streptophyta; class Magnoliopsida; order Arecales; family Arecaceae; genus Calamus; species Calamus simplicifolius. The sequence continues at coordinate 9,768 of UESW01004372.1, read as the reverse complement.
AAGAAGTAAAGTCGAAACAACGCCATTCCTATTCACTGTGCCCTTTCGTCCCCTCTTGGAGAATCTTGTTCTTCTGCTTTCTTTGCGGCAGCGTTCGGTGCTTCTTGCAACCAACAACATGACGAGTCCCAGCAACATGATTTCAGATATTTCTCTCGGAGATCTAAGGAAAATATGCTAGAGGTATGGAATTCCCTCGGACATCGTCCTACGGTTGCCGGAGCCCGAGCATAGGGTCTCGCAAGAGCTGGAGGGCGGGATCTTTCTTTACGAAGATAGCCTGAAGGCCCCTCCGGTTTCCTCTCCATCCCTTAGTAAAAGAGATCATGAGATTCTACAATATCTGCCCAACAATGGTGGCACCCAATAGTTGGTGGAGTATCATCGGGTTTATCTCGATGTGCAAAAGGGTTCAGGTAACAACGACCCTGCCCCTGTTCCGTGTTTGTCATCAACTGATGTCCGGGAGGGGCTCGGAGTGGTCCTATATCGAACCTCGGAAGTCATTCAGGGTGATCATGGATAAACTATCGTGCATAAAGGAATGGAAGGTTCGATTCTTCATCGCCGAAGGGAACATTGGTTCCGACTTCCCACGAGGGTGGGAAAATCCTGTTAGAGATGTGGAGGTGCATCCGGCCTTATCCGAACAGGAGAGGGAGGACCTAGGGGCCCTTCTTTCTAGTCGGATGCTATCGGCCAGTGTCTTACTATCAGAGGAAGCCCTTTTCACTGCCGGGCTTAGCCCCGTTGATCCGTAATGTAAGTCTCTTTCTTTCTCCCCTTCATTGATTTTATTCAAGCGAGTATACCTCGATCTGATTGTTCGGTTACTGCGCTTGTAGCCAAGAAATCTACGCTGGGGGGTCGCATAAGAAAGAGTTGGGTAAGCGTCCGAGAGAGGCCAGTAAGGTCGAAAGACGCAAGCCTGAGAAGAAGGTTTGTCTTTCTAGAGAGCACTCGCCGGAGACATTGGCCAGAAAAGAGGGCGTGGGAGTGCCAACGGTAAGAGAGGGGTTCTCTTCGTTGAGGGAAAAAGCAATAACCGCGATGGAGGAGCAGAGATCGAAGGAGGACTTAGAAAGGGTTGTCGAGATCCCTCGTCCTCTGGTGGTGGAGATAGTGGATAACCCAGAGGAGGCTCTGTTGGAAGTTCAGGGTGAGCATGTCATCGAAGAGTCTTCTTTGGATGGGTTAGAGGGCGATGACGTTAGGCTACAGGCAATGGATGTTCGGGAGGAGTCTCCTGCCGAGAGCTTCCTCTTGAGGGGGCTAGAGGTGCTGGTGAACAAGTTGAGGCTTCGGTGGAGTCCACGGGGGAGGAGCAGGCGCCGACAATTGAAGAGGGGCCTTTGGGTGAAGAAGGAGGACAAGACGATGACCCTCCAGCTGAAGTTTCCCCTGTCGAAGCCTCGGGAAGATTGAGGCCGGGCTGGCCAAGGTATCTGATGAATTGCAGGCCAGGCTTTTGCTGGAGGAGGCCAGGAAATTGAAGGCTTCTCAGTCTGAGATTGTTCGGGTTGGCTCCTCGGATGGGCTGCCTGGTGGTCCAGGCTCGGCTATCGAGGAGGTATTTTCTGCTTTGATGAAGTTGGCATTGTATCCGAGCGTTGGTCCCTTGATGAACGAGTTCGCGGACCTGGATCTTATCGATGCCGCTTTTGGTCAACGGAATGTGGCGAAGGATGTTCATCTTCTCCCCGATATCGACAATCCCACCCTTATGGGGTTAGCTAGGTCTTACACCTCTCGGGTGAGTTGCTATTCCGGAGTACCAAGTGTTTTCTGGCGATTTCGATCGCGCTTTCTTATTTGAGTTTTGTTTTGCAGAGTGCTCTGATTAATAGGGCTCTGTACTGGCGTTTGAGCCTGGCAACAGGGGCCAGCGTTCAGGCTAAGAGAGTCAGTGCCGAGCTCCGATTGCGAGCATAGGCGTCTGACAAATTTGAGCGACTCCTAGACACCGCTAACAAGAACTTGTCAGCGGTGAGGGGGTTGCACCGGGCCGCCCTTGATGACGTATCCAAATTAAAGCTTGAAGTTGAGGAGCTACATGGGCTTAGGGCGAGGTATGACAAGATATGCTCGGAATTGTCATAGGCCAGATCCAGGCATACTGAGGAAATGGAAACTGCTAAGAAGCAGTTTGATGAAAGTCGAGACAGGCTAAGGAGAGAAGCTGCTGAGGAGAGGAGTCGCACGAATAGAATGCTCGGCGAGTTAGAAGAGAAGATCTAGCAACTGCAACATTGCATTATCGCTAAGGACAATAGGATCAAGTGGGATCAGGAGAGGATGTCCAAACTCGACAATGAGCTCTCCTAGTCCAGGGAAGAAGATAATAGTAGGCAATTGAGGATTAATGACCTTAAGGAACGGATAGAGAAGGTTAAAGCCGACAAGATAAGGGCCTTCGGTTCGTTCGCAGTCAGAAGAAAACTTGTGATAAAAGATTAGCCAAAAGAGGCGATTAAGCTGATGGAGACAAAAGACCCATTCATTAAAAATTTTAACCAAATTACATGTCTGATAAACAAAAGCACACAAATGGTCCTCAAGGATCAGGAGCTGGATCAGTTCCAGCAGTGTCCTCAACAACACCCGGAGAGGCTCGGCTTGTTTCACCCACTTCTAAAGTTGTCGTTCCTTCGGCGGCAGGCTTGAAGTGTCCCTCGAAAGCTGCAGCCTCACTTGAACCCAAGATAGCGTCCAGATTGACGTTCAAGACATCTTCGTACTCGGTTTCTTCAGCCCTTGGGGTGTAGGCCTTGGAGGGTTCGACATCCATAAAGGAGAGGTCCCACTCCAGATGCTCCTGAGATATTTTAGTTCGGGTCTCCTCCTCGCCGAGCTGGAAAGCCTTGGCACAGGTTGCATCTTGTTCACCCCGAAGTATGGCGAGATGCCTCTCAACCTCAGTGACTTGACCCCGAAGCGAGGTGACTCGCTCTTCAGCCTCATAACCTGCCTTTCGAGCTCCAAGCTCCTCCCTGATGGCTCGACACTAGTTCTTCTTGTAGGCTTTCTAATTGACCTCGACCCTCGAGCCTCGCCTTCTCCATCTGCCAACGTGGAGTTAGTCAATGCAATAGTGAGCCGACGGAGAAAATTAAAAAGACTGGGCTATACCTCCTCCTCTTGCCGAGATAATCTCTGGTCAATTCATCGACCGATACAAAATATTGACGGAGCTCCCATTATCAATAAGGATTCGATCTACATCATAGTTGTTCAGATTAAGGGATACAACCAACGTATTATCATGTGGAAACTGTATTTTTTGAAGGTCGCTATCGGAGAAGGAGAGCTCATCTGTTTGCGCTTTCTTTGGCACCGAACCTTCTTCATCGTTTCTCCCGCTCGCGGATTGCCAACTGCCTCGATCACATTAATGTGACCAGTGATCGGAGGATTCGGAGGAGGAGGTTGCTGAGGCTCAGGTTGACGATCGCCCCCGTTCCTTGGCTCGGGTGCTCTCCTGAATTGGTCCATCTACCCTGCTGGAATAGCCTTTCGATCTCGTTCTTCAGCTGCCAGCACTCCTCAGTGTCATGGCCATGATCCCGATGGTAGCGACAGTATTTGGTGGGATCTCTTCGGGCAGCATTCCCTCAAAGAGGAGGTGGTCAGGGGAGCTGGCAATTTATTGCCATGAGGATCTCCGCCCTTGGGGCAGTGAGCGGAGTGAATCAGTTGAACCTTCTTGGTGGGCTCCTGATGCGGTTCCTCGGTGGGGGCGAAGGAACCCTTTGGTGGCAAGGCGGACTTGGCTGGTGGGCGGATCGGTTCTTTTCTGAGCCCTTGGGCTCCTTTTTCCTTGTCAGCTCGGTGCGGCAGCTCTCCGCGATTCTTCGACTCTGGCATATTTGTCTGCCAGAGCCATCATGTCGGAGAGGTTCTGAGGGTAGCTGACCTCTAGCGCTAGGTAAAAGTCACTCTCTTTTAGTACTCCGTCTGCTAGGGCAGACATGGCCACCTCATGATTAAGGTGGTCCACTTCCAACATGGCCGTGTTAAAATGGCTGAGATATTTTCAAGGACTCCCCCTCTCTCTCTTAACCTCAGAGAGGGAGTCGGATCTCCGCCGATGACGATGGCTGCTGATGAACTGGCTGATGAAGAGGGGCTCAGCTCATCGAACGAACTAACGGAACCTGTTTTCAAAGCATTGAACCAGGTTTGAGTGGATCCCTGAGGGTGGAGGGGAAGGCGCGGCAAAGGATCGCATCTAATGCCCCGTGGAACATCATGATCGATCTGAAGCTGTTGAGGTCGTCGGGATCGGAGGCCCCATGATAGGGCTCGATGGTGGGCAGCTTCACATGGGAGAGAATCACTTCCTCCATGATTCCCTTAGAAAAGGGAATGCCCTGCTCTGTCTGATGGTGGAGCGGATGGGCCTGCTTGGCGGCATCCAACTCCTGGCGCATCTCTCAGAGTTGCTGATGGATCTCCTCAGGCATAACAGGAGGGGTCGGACGAGGAGAGAAATGAGACGGTATCGAGTCGTGGCGAGAGAACACATGAGAGAGGGATCGGGCCACCGAGATCGGGGAAGATCTTTGCCACGGCCCCCTTGGGGGGCTGGCTCAGCTTCCCTAGGGCGGCGAGGGGGGTCTGCAACCCCATGTGGGCCGAGGAGGAGATCGCTGGATGAGCAGGGGCTGCATTCTCCTCAGGAGGATGCGGGGTAGGTGCCGGACGGGGGGTTTCGAAATGCCCCTGGATCAGGTGGGTTAGGGCTTGGACCTGCTTGACCAGTGAGGCAAACTGGTCCTGGGTCATTGGGGCCACCGTGGCGATGGAGTCTCAACTGGCGGTGGTGGTGGCGCTACGCTGCTCACCGGATCAGGTCTTTGAGAGGCAACCTGATCCCAGGCATCGGAGGTAGCCTTTCTTCGGTTGGCCATGGGAGGAGTTCTCTTTCAGATCGAGATCCTTGTCTACTGAATCATAAGTTTATGGGACTTGAGGCCCTTCCTCTAGCACCAATTTTTGCTTAAAATCTATCCTCCGACTCGGGTGTGATCGGGCTCTCGGACGGGCTCCCTCCTTGGTGGACCTGCAAAACAGTCCTCACGAGAGGTGTTGGGGGTGGCCCTCCGTGGAAGACCCTCCGATGCTCAAGTCAGCGGGGATCGGCAATCAACAAACAAGAGGAGAAGGCTCTCGCTGAAGAGTCTCTCCAAGGGCGGCCTTTCGAGAGCTCTGAGCAGAGCGCTAATGGTGGAAAATGGGGGAAGCCAAGTGTGACAAGTACCTGAGGAGTCGATAGATGACTCTATTTATAGAGGATCACCTGATTCCCTGGGGGCATCGTTGGTCCAAAAGTCGTTAGGATTTGAATCCAGTTTGTTATGAGGTCAGTAAGATTAACATCTTGTTGGTTAGAGGATCGACGGCTGGGAGAGCTAGTTGATGTCTCGAGATTTGGCGAGTATATAGGCTCTAGGGCTCTAGGCCACTCTCGTGGGTCCTAGGCCACTCTCATATATGATTTCTGTTTGGAATCTTATGGATTTGAACTCTCCCGTGCCGAATTCTATAGAGGTTCTTGAGTGTCCGGGTCTAGCCGGGGCATAATAATGACTTGGCTGACGAGGCACAGTCGGATAGCTCGACTGGGGCCGAGAGAGACGATATAGCTCGGCTGAGGCGAGAGACGATATAGCTCGGCTGAGGCCGAGGAGGATATAGCTCGGCTGAGCCCGAGACGATATAGCTCGACTGAGGCCGAGGGAGGATATAGCTCGGTTGAGGCCGAGAGATGTGATGAGATGATATAGCTCGGCTGAGACCGAGAGATGATATAGCTCGGCTGAGGCCGAGGGAGGATATAGCTCGGCTGAGGCCGAGAGATGTGATCCGCACTTAGGATTCCTTGGCTCGGTGAGGGGCTAAGGTGCCCCGATTCACTGAGGCTGACTTATCTCTAGCGGGTATTGTTCAGCACGTGGGAGTCAGGGTTGATCCTAGCCCCTTGCACGATTGTTTATGCAACGGTGATTTTACCCCTCAACAGTACCTAAGTAGAAGATATATTTGGCAGAATCCATAGTAACTCGTGGGAAAGCACCGAGAGACCAGATTGATCATATTGAGTGCATTTGCTCGCAGGATCAAGCCTTTACTTACACATTTGGATAGGAAGTAGATAACTTTTATTTTTCTTTTAACCTTTTTTTTTTGGTCAGATATATGATACATAAGCGCTCTCAAATTGAATGAACCTAAACAGGGGCAAAGATAAGGCTAGTGCTCCCATTATGAATTCTAGAGTAACCTCTGTTACTAGACTAGAAAACAAAGTAAACATATAATGATGGGAACTTTGACTGAAAATAGAGAAAAATGAAGAGAGGTCCAAAGGTATACATGTTGTGCCAAGAAGCACACTCACAACGATATCTGATAATAAAATATTAATATGAATTACGGACAAGAGATAATGTTTGACATGTTCAGCAAAATCTTTGGGGATTAGAAGAGATGATGATGCACTTATTATGGATAAGTTTATAAAGGGCAAAGAAAAAAAAAAAACTTCATATCAATCCTAAGCCGGGAAACAAATCCCATTTCTCTAATTTCAAAGTCCCTTCTCACCCTCACCTCTTTCAAAACACTGTGAAAACCCTCTTGGAGCCATCTTTTCACACCAAGATTCAATAGTTAAATAAAAGAAAAGAAAAGAATAAACAACCAAGAGTCCATCAAGAGAATCCAAACACTCAAGATTCAAGCAAACCCCTTCATATGGAGATTCATAGAGTCGTTTTGTAAGCCATGGAAACTAGAGTTTATTTAGTGCCAAATGAGTTTCTTAAGTAGCTACAGTATCATGTTTTGCTGCCTCTATTTAATTAACAAATTTGATTCATACATAAATATACATACACATATATACACATAAGTATATATGATTAAATAAAACTGAATTAAGTAAAAGAGATATGAAGCCTTCTTGGGTCTAACCATTCTTTATTTTTATTTTTTTCCTTTCTGTCTATGCAATTATTGGTTAATTTATTACCTTAATTCATCATCAATGAAGGAGAATTAAAAATGTTCAATAGTAAAAGATGAAAACAAATACTCGAATAGTAGATCATGAAATGAATATAACGCAAAAACTATGTTATCTCCTTTTCTAGGATACTGATACCTTGAAAATCAGGACATTTGAAGGAGGAAATGTAGAAATTTTTAGAGTTTAACTAAATTTTATTATTTGATATTACCGGTCAAAAAAATAGAGGATATTTTTTCACTCTCTGGAGTATTAATTTTTTTTAAAAATGATGGTTTAAAAAACTTATACGGGTTTTGATGAAAATCTGTATTAAAATTTCTTATCAAACTTATTTTATTCTAAAATTATTCTCTAGCCAACTTAAACCTTGAGCGAATACCCACATTAGAGACATGCATCGGATTGTATACCAAACAAACGAGTCTTCCAATTATATAATTTTCACATTCTCAAATTTTATTATTTCTTGTATTTGAATAATTTCATGGATTTCAGAAAACCTACAGCCCTCCCTGATGTACCCAAAGGTTCTATTGCGGCCAGCCTCCAACCAAATTTCATGGATTCCTACGGTGCCATCCAACCTTTAAAAGAGAGAGAGTGTGTGTGTTTTAAATCATACCCGTTGGATAAAAACTATAAAAAAATAAATAAAAAATTCACAAAAAACACTTCTCAATCGCTCACCCTCCCAAAAGATAGCAGCGGTAATCCTGACTGTTAGGCTTGTTTGAAACAAGGAATAAGAAGGGGTATCCCCTGGATATCCCCTCTTATTTTTAAAAACCATAACTACAAAGGATAGCATAGGATAAAATTAACCAAGGGGATAACTAACCCCTGAACCTATTCCCTAGAGACTGGAGGAATAGCTGATTATTCCCTCAGCTATCCTTTGATGGTAAATATGTCAATTTAGAAAATTTTGCTTGCCCTAGACCTGGCCGTGACCTTTCTGCAACCCCCTCCCGTTCGAGCCCTCTTCCCAATCTCTCGTCTTCCAATCTCATGCTCCCTCGTCTCCTGAGTTGATTTGTTTTCGAAATCCTTGGTGGCCTTTATTTTTTTAAAAAGCTTTTTAGAGAAAAAATTTCAGTTTTATCCTTCCATGTCGAAGTTCAATTTTGAGGGTTTTTTCTAGAAATATTTTCTCAGTGATATGCTTTGATTTGAATTATTAAGCTTAGAAAAATCATATTTTGTTTGAATCTCTGAATTTTTTTAAAAAATTGGATCAACGAAAGATACCTGGGTGAAGATTATCAATATCATCTTGAGATTGTCAGGTTTGGCGATTTAATATGTTAAATAATCAGATGAGGACTTAAACTCTCATCCCAGAAGGCAGTAAATTCTTCTGTTCTGATCTGAATTCCAGATTTCTATGACTTAATGTTGCATCATTTGATATTTTTCATAAGGAATTGGCAGTAAGACCCATCCATATGTACCGTTCATTTTCTCCATCTTTTCTTTTCAATCAGATATATATTTTGGTATATTGCTTAGAACCTTTTGGAAAAAGCTTTTATCTAAAAGTTGATTGAACTTTTCTTTTGGAACAATGCTCTCCTGCTGCATTGATGGTTCAAAGTGTCCTTGATTGAAGGCCAGTTGGAAGAGAAGATCGTGAGGACGTTGTGAGATTTTGACGAAATACTTGGAAGGTGAAGTAGTTTTCCGCCTATTCTTTTCTTATCCTTTTCTTTTTTTGCTTCGAATATGTTGTCTCCCTTCTCTTGACTTGCCGATGGGTGTTTATAGTTTTAGAGGAAGTTCTCAGTAGATTTGATGCTTTAGTTGAAAAAAAACTTCTCTCCTATATATATATATATATATATATATATTAGACACATGCGGATGGCTGTTTATGGTTTTGGGGAATTCTCTTTAAATTTGATGCTTTAGTTGTGAAAAACTTCTCCTAAAATAATTATATTTTTACTACATCTGGATGGGTGTTCGTAGTTTTGGACAAGGTTCTATGCAGATTTGATGTTTTAGCTGTGAAAAAATTCTTCTTTATTTTTTATATATATATATATATATATATATATATATATATATATATATATAATCTTTCTGCAGCTTGGTTGCTTCTGTGGTTTTCTATTATATGCTTAGCATAAGACAATCCCAACTGGCCTTTGAAGTCACAAGAGTTGTGGAAGTCAGTTGCATTTAAGCCATCAATAGAGGCCCTATAACACCATTTCATCTCCCTACTTGCCAATCATTGCATATTGATATCAAACCATTATTTCTAATCAAACATAATATGTTAAAATCCTCCTTAGACTTATTTTCCTTTTCTTGTATCTCATTGAATAGTTAGGCCCAGAAAAGAAGAACCATGGCTGGCAATTCGAAGAGTAGTGAAACTAGATCATCTCGTGCTAGGGTTACTAACTGGACCGATGAAGAGGATAAAATCTTGTAAAGATTATTGAAGGAGGAGTTTCTTATTGATGGTATAATCGGAAACACTTTTACCAAGCCTGCACTCCTTCGAGTTCTAGAACGATTCAATATGGAGGCTAAAACCAACTATAGTGTTCAGAATATGCAAAATAGAATGAAGAATTTGAGAAAACTATTTGCCAATATCATTACTTGGCAACTTTGTCTAGTTGGGATTGGGACCCCGAGAGACAAATCCCAGCTAATACTGATGAATAGTGGGACAGTGTGATCTTGGTAAGTAAATTAGTCCATGTTTCTTACATTTGCATTTA
>UESW01004371.1:786694-884750 GCA_900491605.1 Calamus simplicifolius | reverse complement strand
TCTGTTACGGGGGTGGGGAAAACCCCCCCTCCCCTTTTATCTTCCACGACCACGGCCGTGGCCTGGCCACGATGGCCAGGCAAAAAAAAAATTTATTTATGCAATAATTTTTGTGCATTTATAGTTATTTACAATTTTATGTCTTGATTATTTATATTCTGCTGCAAATTGAATGATGCATTAAATTATGAATGCTAATAAAGTTTTGTAGTTATTATTTAATTTCCAGCAACAAATTAGTAGTTTCAATGATTTACATTTTAGTCTTCAAAACATTTGTATTCGACATAATAATCTTAAGAAGTTGACTATATATATAGAACACTATGTTATGTATAATTCACAAGAAGTTAAGAATAACAAGCATAAGTTCGATTGTCTTCGGATTTTCATAATTAATCACAGCACTTAACCTTTAGACCCGTTTGAGAATTTGTAAGCCTTAGTCTTGCAAATTCTCAAATTGTCCTGGTGGACAGTTTGAGAATATTTTTGCGACATGTTAGTCTGCTAGTAATCATCGTTGGGTGAGATTTCGGTTTGTATTTGCTCATACGTTCTCCTAGTGTGGCTTATATGCCACACATTTAGGAGAACATATGGGGAAATGCTGCCGAAATTTCAATGTAACCGATCGATGATAATTAATAGCAGAATAACATATCACAAAAAATATTCTTGAATGGGATAGGGCCTTACCTTTTAGACATGGAGTGAAGGTAGAATTAATTTAAGACACTTGAATGCTTGTGAAGTCTATGATTAAACGCACCGCCTTGCGGCCCGACCTGAACTCAAGCCCTACCATTAGCCATGAACCTGTGCCTCGGTCCTTGCTAGCACACTTGGTTGAAGAAGTTTTAGCTTTTGCCTCGCATTACTTTGAGGGTCACGTCCACACGAGGAGCTGAAATCTTGGTCGTAACGATGACGTATGTGTGAACGAAGGAGAACCTAATGACGGTAGAATATCAATTTTTAAAGGTATCGGCCGTTCATTTGATGGGCAGAAGTCAAGAAATCTTAGCGATATGGAGTATAATGTAGCACATTATTACATCCTAATGAACTGTAGAGAAGTCGATCCATATATTGAGTAAGTGTATACTTCAATGCTTAATTAGAAATTTTAATTTAAATTATAATATACCACAATATTTAATTGCTAACATCAGTTTTCATCCTTTTCATCCCATAAGGATGTTTTGTGATAGACAACGACAGATGAATCCCGACATCAGTCAAGTTGCAATTGGGCAGAAATTAGAAATGGAGTTTGCTTACTGGTTTTATGAATTTGTGATTAGTATTACTTAATCAATTTCAATAATGGTTTTTATTTTTTGAATTGGATGTGAATAGCTTATTAATTTATAGGTAAATGGTCCATGGTCCACAACCGACAATATTTTCATTAAATGTCTATCGCAATGGCCATTGAAGACCGTAACAACCTCTACTGGCTATTTTGTAAATGGGTACAAATTTCAGATTGAACGATTAGCAGCTTCAAGAGGCACGCAGAACTGGGGCGTGTGTGTTAAAGGAGAAAGTGTTGGAGCAAATATGCAGGATTATTATGGAGAGTTAGTAGAGGTGGTTGAAGTTGAATATCCCGGTTGGCCTATGAAACGAACCGTATTGTTTCGTTGTGATTGATTCGATCCGATAGTTCCTGTGGGCAAAAGGGTTCATAACGACTACAATTTGGTTGAAGTGAACCATCGACGAAGATTGCAGAAATATGACTCATTCATCCTTGCATCTCAAGCTCAGCAAGTCTTTTACTGCGGATATCCAAGTTTGCGCAATGACAAGCGAGATTGGTGGGCCGTTTCTAAAATCGTCCCACGTTCAACAATCGTATTAGAGGAGAGTTCATCAAGTCAATCAGTCGAGTGCCCTGCATTTCAAGAGGATGAGATGGAAATGCATGCAATTGAGGATGACACAAGGGCTCCTGAAACATCACTTAGAGATCCAAATGGTGATATCCAAGAAATTGCGGATGCAAATGTTCGGTTTCCTTCGATGATAATGAAACTGAATCGCAGTCCGATACGGCATCGGATGTTGAACCAACATTTCATGAAATAAATGACACCGATTAAACATAGAGGTTTTTTAAAATTTAACTTTTTTTTATAAGTGTTAAATTTTTACATAGTCAATCATTAATCGTAATTTAATTGTATGAATCTTTAGTATTTTCAGCATAACGGGCAGAGGTAGATCTACCGACGATAGACGGAGTGAGCAGAGACGTAGCCCTGCTGCATCAGATCACATGAGCGTCGGAGATGGAGAGTTCGGATCTCCAGCAGTCGCACAGCCTTCGATCTCTCCAGCAGTATTACCATCCAGCCGATCGGCACATACCTCCAAGAGTTCTTCCACCATCGGCCGCACCGTACTTCGACTTGATGCTCAGGGGCTGTAAGTATATACTAATTAAAAATATATGTTTATGTTTTTAAGTCAATTACTTATAAACATGCATTTTTTAACAGATTTATTGAGCAGCATCATGTATCCAGCCACATCAGCACCGTATTTCAGAGGCATGCAGATCCTAGTGGCTACGATTGGCGCCACGTATCTCTAGCCACGAGGGAGTTTTATTTTTCAGAGTTTTAGGTAAACTTATTAAATATAATTTATCACTGATATAAATTTCTTAATCTTAATAAATTCAGAAACTAACTGTTTATTTTAATATAGAAAAAGTTTACGTGGGATCCTACCAGCCATGATGCCATTAGGGCAGCATGGGAGGCTCTAACGGGACGCCGATACTCCGACATGCTTCATTATTGGAGGTCATCGGGTCAGCGTCCTACGCACGTGCCAGAGGATATTTGGCACGAGTGGCAGCAGGCATGGCAGTCCGATGGCTGGCGCAGGAGGTCCGCATCAGCCAGCACGAACCGCCGATCTGAGAAGGACGGTCCTGGCACGGGTCCTCCCACCATACTTCGGGCTCCATTTCGATTCAAGAGCACATACGGCGTATGGTAAGAAAACATAAATATTTTAATTACTATTTTAGTTATTTACAAATATTTGTATTAATATCAATTTTTTATTGTTATAGTCTGAGCAGGAAGGTGGAGATCCTGGTGAGTTTCGTCTATTCAGGGCGACACACACTAGGAGGGACGGTTCCTGGGTTGACACGCGATCACGGGAGGTTGCGGTAAGAAATTAGATTTATGTAGTATCTGTTTAATTTCTAAAATTTTATTTCAAGAAATTTATTAACTCATTTATTGTTGATTTCATAATTTAAAGACACGAGTCGAGGAGCTTCGCTCCCAGGCATCGCAGGTCGACTCTACTGATGGGGAGACGCCCGTCGAACTCTCAGCAGAGGAGAGTCGGCGTGTATTTTTGGAGGCTGTTGGTGCCCAGCCGCGAGACCGCAGGGTCTATGGTCTAGGCACTAGAGCTTCTACATATTTTCCCCATCAGGCCTTCAGCTCGCGAGTTTCTGGTGATATTCCTCCCAAGCGTTTAGACGACCTTCGGAGATCTATTGCAGAGGAGGTTCGGCAGGAGGTCAAGCAGGATTTCGAGGATCGTATGCGAGGCCGGGATCAGGAGATTGCAGACATGCGAGATGAGATGCATCATTTGCGGGATATGGTTAGCCGCTTATCGCAGAGTCTCCAGCCTCCACGTGATCGCTCAGATTCTTAATGTATTTTTTTTTTTATATGTTATACATGAAAACTTCAAAATTTTAATATATTATTTATTTTTGTAAATTGAATGATTATTGTTTGGATCAATATGAGTGAAGAATGTTTCGATTAATATTTAAATATAATGAAATTGTATTAACCATTTTTATTTTTAAATTTTTATTTTTTTAAAAAAATATTTATTTAGCGACGCATTAGCGACTGCAATTGTATCGCTAATATTTTTAAAATATTATTATTAAATATTGCGACGCAATGAGGTGGCATCGCAATATTTTAAAAAAAATTAATTAGCGACGCATTAGCGACTCAAATTGCATCGCTAATATTTTTATAATATTACTATTAAATATTGCGATGCAATGATCTGACGTCGCAATATTTTTTAAAAAAATTTAATTAGAGACGCATTAGCGACTAAAATTGCATCGCTAATATATCTAAAATATTATTAATAAATATTACGACGCAGTGACCTGGTGTCATAATATTTTAAAAAAATTTTATTAGCGATGCATTAGCGACTAATATTGCGTCGCTATTATATTTAAAATATTATTATTAAATATTGCGACGCAGCTAAATGCATCGCAATATTGCGATGCAATTGAATGCGTCGCAATATTTAATATTAATATTTAAAATATTAAAATTTAGTTTTAAATTTAGCGATACATTTGGTGTGTCGCAATATTGCGACGCATCTCTGCGTCGCAGAGAGTCGCTTTTTTGCGACGCAATTGCGATAAATTATGGTTGCGACGATATTCTCAGCGACGCAGTCATTGCGTCGCTAATGTGTCGCAATAGCATGTTTAGCGACGCATTAGCGACGTATTTGGGCGTCGCAATATTTTTTTTTCTTGTAGTGATAGAGAAGAGCTTTCTGTCAACAAGCATGAGCGTTTAGGAGTGTTGTGTGTTGTTACCTGGTCAGGGATCCCTCTTACCCAATTTATTCATCTTTGAACTTTGTGTGGCTTGCTTGGGAAGCTTGGAACCTTGTCATCTAGCGATGGAATGAGTCACGTGAAGACTCACGATGGACCATGACTTTTGGGGGCTCATTTGGATTGAGTGGTTGAGGCCTCATAATGAATGATGACTTTTATGGATAAAATGTTACGATGGGTGTTGTGAGATATGAGGTGCTGCCACTTGTCAGAGCATTTATGATGATGGCAGTAATGATGAGGCTTACTTCCTGGTGGTATGTTAGAGCTATAAGTGTTATCCTATCAAAGATGAGTTGCTACATAGCTGGCCTCTTTCGGTGCATTAGGCTCGAGTCCTTATTCATGGCTAGGATCCTAGCTTCATTCTCTGTGAGCCTCTTCCTAAATCGGCCAACTGACGCCAATATCATTAGGGAAAACTCTTTCTGCCCCGCTTTCGGTGCAGGAAGCGAGCATCGGGGCATGGCATTGGCCGCGCATGCGTGCGAGGCCCATTGGGCCGTGGCACGCGCACCTATACGAGCGCGCGGCCAATGCCACGCCCTGGTGCGCAGCCAATGCCACGCTCCGGTGCGCAGCTTCGTGCATCGGAGGCGATGCACAAAATCGCCTCCATATCATTAGGCCCGTAGACAACTTGAGGATGCCTTTCTGGCCCAAGTCCACGTCATCTGATCTGTGGGTTGACAATGTCCACTCCCCCCTCCCATGATTGCCTTGCCTGATCTCCAATTTGATGTGGGGTAACAGGTCCTCAAATGGGATTAACAAAAGGAGGGGCTAGGTTGTAGTCAGCTGATGTCATGACCCCACAAGCAGCTCCTGCAATCGTTCACGGCTGTTGTGATGTGGCAGCAAGTAATATTCATGAGCCTAGGATGGGATCTAGAAAGATGCCATTGGGGCCATGGCCTGGAACTATTATTTTGATCCCCCTTCATGTGGGATTGGACACTGTCGTGTACACGGTTGTTTCGCTCATTGGAGTACTGTTGCATGCATGAAGTGCCAGCAAGGGATGGTGAAGAGCTTCTAGGAGTTGGGGGAAAACCGAGACAACCATTTAGAGCTAGAGGTGGGACGGAGTCGGCCACTGAGAGTGCAGAGACAGTCGAAAGAGTGAAGTCGGCTGCTAGGAGCACAGAAATGGCCGAGCTGGGAGCATGGAGCCGTGACCAGGATGAAGTTGGGGAGACCGGGGCTGCCTTGGGTGATCGGAGCCACCTAGGGAGACCGGGAACGCTGGAGTCGGGAGCTAGAGTCAGGAGCTTTCGCTTGATCTCGAGAAGAGCGGGATAGCCGGGAGCCAAGAGCTGGTGACATGGAGCCGGGCTCGAAATGGTGCATGTCTGGGAACAGAGGAGCCGAGGCCGACTACGCGGAGTCGACTGGTGACAAGGGACGATAGAGTTGAAGGACAGGAGAAGACCCAAAGCCGGGCCTGCTGTCTTTTGCTCTTGCCTGCAACCGGGGCAGTTCTCAAAGCATGCTCTCCCTAGCAATGGCACAGCTTTATTCGCCATCTCTACATCTCTTGGAAGTCGGAGCACCAGCTCCCAGGAGTCTTGGGAGTCCGTAAATGATTCTTGACGTCACCGTTAGTGAGATCGTCCACCTTCATCAGCTCCTGGATCTGCCTTGGTGTCGCGGAATGGGAGCCATCGAGCTGCTGTGTGGAGGAATCGGCGGTGGAGCCCCAACGACCAACAACACTGCCTTGCCTTCCTGTGAGGATGGGACTGGACTGGACGGAGTCGCCGTGCTTCATTGTTGAAAGAGAGAGAGAGAGAGGGAGGGGGCAACGTGGCTGCCATAGCTGTGGCATGCTATAAATGCCTTGGTGCATGCAGGAAAAAGCCAACATGGCTGTGGAGTTGGAAATTGGAGCCGCCTGGGAGGAGAAGCCGCGTAAGAGGACAGGGCCATCTAGGAGGAGGCTGCCTAGGAGGAGAAGGGCTGCCTAGGAATTGTTGGGCCATATCTCTTGGTTGAAGCTACCTAAAAATTGTCGGGGCCACCGAGGATGGGCTGACTTGCCGAGATCAAGCCTATATACGGTTATTGTAGCTAAGGTCAATTGACCCATCAGATGCCCCCCACACTTCTTGAGCTTATGTGCCCTGCATCAGCCAAGCGAAAGAAGTGTAGAACTTTTTGCCTTTGCACATGTTTTTTTCTTCTTGTGGAGAGATCTTTTTCCTTTTTTGCGCTGCTTCTAATGTTAATAATTTTTATTTACTTTGTGTGAACTTCTGACCACATCTACATGCTCTCTTGTACATTTTTCTGTTCAAAAAACTTTAAGCAATGTTAGAGGTAAGTTAATTACCTTTGACTGGCTGAGGGCAGCCAGCAATCCTCTCCTGACACAGGGTTTGGAAGTGGATGCCCGTTAACTGTGAGTCCAAGCTGTGAATTGACTTGGGGCTTCTAATTGGCCAATTGAGAGTGGCCAGCATTGTCAACCTGTTGCAAGTGCATAATTTAAGTAAAGGTCTTACCTAGTTGGCCGTTAGCCGCTGAAGCAAATATAAAGCCGCTGAGGCTGATAGAGCCATTGAGGCTATAATAATGCCGCTGAAGCTGAAATAGAGTAGCTAAGGCTACGATAATACCGTTGAGGCAAAGATAAAGCCGCTGAGGTTGTGATCATGCCTCTGAGGCTGATAGAGCCGCTGAGGCCGTGATAATGCCGCCGAGTTAAAGATAAAGCCGATGAGATTGATAGAGCCATTGAGGCTGTAATAATGCCACTGAGGCTGATAGAATCGTTGAGGCTGCAATAATGCTGCTGAGGCTGATAGAGCCGCTGAGGCTATGATAATGCCGCTGAGGAAAAGATAATGCCATCAAGGCTGATAGAGCCGCTGAGGCCGCAATAATGCCGCTGAGGTTGAGATGAAACCGCCTCGGAGGTTTCTTCGGCCAGCTCGAGTGGTGACCCAAGAGTTGCTAAAGTCGTCGGGTTCCTTTGAACCCTAAAGGGTGACCTGAGAGTTGCTAGAGTTGTCAGGTTCCTTTTAACCTCGAAGGATGACCCGAGGGTGCTGGGACCATGCTCTGGTTCCTTTTTCTTTTTATATGAGGTCTGGAAGCGACTGCCTGAGAGTGGCTAGCAGCCTATTGCAAATGTATAATTTAAGTAAAATTTGAGTTAAGGCTTTACCTAGTTGGCCATTGGCCATAAAGATAAAAAAGTTGTTGAAGCTTAAATAAGGCCATTGAGGCTAAAATAAAGCCGCTGGGTGGCTTGCTAGAGATCCTTTTCAGGTGGCCTGGAGCTCCTTTGTAAAATTTCTGAAGAGAACTTTGCCTCCTTTCGCTGACTTGAATGGCTCAGCATGTTGGCAATCTGCCCTTCAGGGAATCATGTCAATCGAAGGTGGGAGGTACCAGCGCCTTCGTTTGGGGGGGCTTCATGATGTTGGCAAGCTTGATGATGCTCTTGTTGGAGAGCTTGAGGATGTTTTTGCTGGAGAGCTGATGATGCTCTTACCGGAGAGCTTAAGGATGCTCTTGCTGGAGAGCTGATGATGCTCTTACCGAAGAGCTTGAGGATGCTCTTGCTGGAGAGCTGATGATGCTCTTATCGGAGAGCTTGAGGATGCTCTAGCTGGAGAGCTGATGATACTCTTACTGGAGAGCTTCGGAGAGGCATGACGATGGTAAGTCTCTTGCTGGGGAGATCTTCCACCGGATGAATAATGGCTGACTTGAGTAGCAACTAAAGGAGAAGCAGAAGCTCTTGTTTGCTGCTGTGTGGACATGGAGTATCACTCCTGTAGCTTTTGTGTTAGGAAATGTGTCCTACAGCCAATCGTCTATCTTGTAGATGGTTATGAGTTGATGTATATGAACATGACTTATTCAATAAATAAAAGTGAATTTTGGCCATACAGCATATAGTTTACATCTTCCAGTAGAATTCCAATATGTTGTAGTCCTTAGAGTTACATGTATTCGACAATGAAGGAATTGTTGAGTAAATCTTAAATAAGTTCGCGGCCAAATGATACGTCGTTACCGAGGACGACGATGTAATCAAGTGTAGGTCGTTGTATGTCATATGGGTTGGTTTGTTCTCTTAAACCAAGGAGTGTATAACACTGGTATGATATGCAGGTGAGTGTAGGAGTACATTCACTGAACAGTGACTCATCTCTGTTGAGTACTCAACTGCCTGGAGCAACTCATAGAAAGGCAATGGCTATAAGTGTCCCTTTGACATGAGACTATCATGTTGACTTATAAGCAACTCACTATACTTAGGCACTAGACCATCCGGATTTCTAATCCGGTGACGGAAGGTTGCTGGGTGCAGTCAAGTACTTATTGGGTCAGTGATGAGTCAAGATGGGATTGTCCACTTAAGTGTTAGAGAGAGTGTTCGAACTATGTTTCAATTTAGCAAAACCTTGGCCAAGGTAATCTTTGCGAGGTGTCACAAGATTCATTGCATTGAAACATACTTGGGTGATTTACTCAGAGTTGGCAGTTAACTCAGTATTTGCCCAGAGTACTAGGACAAGGGGATGAATTATGCGGCAACCATAGCTTGGGTTCCAGAATGTTGCCTTGTGCAAATTTGATCTATCCGGACGTTAGGAACCATGGCTAGATTGTCACATCGATTAGTATAGGAAGCGTTCCTGTGCTACCGGCTTAGGTTTGAACCTATGGAGTCACGCATATAGTCGGATGACTTGTACGCAGGCATGATCACTGATTTGAGTCGGACTCAATCAGATGGGTCATACGGGGTTTGTTCTGGCTATGTCTAACTAGCTCTAGACATTAGCGGCAGCACCTACTTCGAGGGTGATTTGAGTTAGTCAGTAACTCAAATAGAATTTTGGGACACTATATGAATCTAGAATAAAGTTAATTTGAACAATGGACTAATGGTTGGTCTGATAATAGAGTGGTTTGGATCCGGGTTCGAAGTGGTTCGATCCGGATATCCAATAGAGCCTCTGAAAGTTTATTTATGAATTTTAAATTCATAAATCACTTCGGATTGGAGCTCGGCAAGGCACAATATGAAGTATGGTTCAAGAGCTACGGTAGCTTCTTTCGGATTTGAATTTGGACTTCAAACGGAATTGATTGGATCAATTCTGTTAACAAAAGGAAATTTTAATTGATAATATCTTGCATTCGTTATCATCCACTTATTATAACAACTTGGGAACTGAGTTATTGATTATGTTACGGGAGGATGTTCAAAGGTCCTGTCACTTTACGTTTCCTCTTAGGCTCGCCATTTGAGGGACGCATTGATGAGGTGACTGCAGACTTAATGCCATGATGGGATTCATGTAATGGCATTTTAAAGAGCTCTTTCACGTTTATTTTTTTTTTATTGCAAAATTTTTCTTCGGATATAAAAGGTTACGATGTGAATAAAAAAGGATGAACAGGTAAGAAGGAAAAAAAATGACAGAGACTTTTCCGTGAAAGCTGATCTTCTGCAATCACAGAAAGTCTGTAAATAGTCCAATTGGAGATTGTCTCTTCTTGGGAGAACAGTTCTCCTTCCATTGTTCAAGAATTCTACCTCCTGTCTGTATTCATCAGGCGTGCGTGTGATACAGAGGAGCGGCGCATGTGGCTTTGTAAGGCACTAAGGGGAACTTCTCTCTGTAGATCGGATCTGTTACCTTTGTTATCAACAGCTTCCGCAATGAGAGGTACTGTTTTAAACTTAAATAAATAATCTTAAATTTTAGATCTGTTAATTTGCTTTAATTAATATTCAATGTGAATATTAAAAACGATTTACATGCTTTCCACCTTAAGATCCT
This sequence comes from Calamus simplicifolius, assembly GCA_900491605.1. Lineage (NCBI taxonomy): Eukaryota > Viridiplantae > Streptophyta > Magnoliopsida > Arecales > Arecaceae > Calamus > Calamus simplicifolius. The sequence continues at coordinate 874,286 of UESW01004371.1, read as the reverse complement.
GTGCATAGGAAAAACTATTTTTTCCCTTCATTTTGGACAGCCGTCATTAATGCTTGGATTTGCAGGGTGAGGATGGCATGATGTTTTGTTTGAATGGCCTGAGATAATGGTAATGGTGGAGTAGAGGGCTAGCCTCCTTTTGCTCAGCTCGTTGAGGATGCCTCCCAGCATGACTGACGGAAGCTCCTTGGGCTCTGATCATCACCATCTTTTGATCCACCATTTTGATCAAAAAGGAGGACGAGGATCTGTAAACTAGCATCGCTAATGATCCATGCTCTGCCCTCCTTCCTGGTGTGTCAATATATTGTGGCCAGATCACCCTTCTCGAACATCCACGAGTATTCGATCACTTTCTTCAGCGAGCCCGGGATCTTTCGGTGAGCTTCCCATGGTCGGGAGCCTATAAAAAGTCTCAGTGATCGAAGATTCCGGTGGGGATCCTTTGACGTTCAAGTCAGTGCTCTGGGCAACAACCATAAGCTTGAGAAAGCTCGAAAGAGATAGAGGCTTAGAGAAGAGATCTCTGTCAGCAAGTATGAGCGTTTAGGAGTGTTGTGTGTTGTTACCTGATCAGGGGTCCCTCTTACCCAATTTATTCATCTTTGGACTTTATGTGGCTTGCTTGGAAAGCTTGAAGCCTTATCATCTAGTGAAGGAATGAGTCATGTGAAGACTCATGATGGACCATGACTTTTGGGGCTCATATGGTTTGAGTGGTTGAGGCCTCATAATGAATGATGACTTTTATGGATGGAATGCTAGGACTGGTATCTGAGACTTAAGGTACTACCACTTGTCAGAGCATTTATGATGATAATAGCAATGGTGAGGCTTGCTTCCTGGTGGTATGTCAGACCTACAAGCGTTGTCTCATCAAAGGGGGTGGCTGCATAGCTGGCCTCTTTTGGTGCATTAGGCTGAAGTCCTTATTCATGGCCAGGATCCTAGCTTCGATCTCTGTGATCCTCTTCCTGAATTAGCCAATTGCCATCAATATCATCAGGCCCGTAGACCACTTGAGGGTGCCTTTTGAAGGGAGAAACAATCTCCGAGGCATGCATGTTTTAAATTATTGATAACAATTATCAATGCGAAAATTTAAAGATTACATACTAATCTATCTAACATGCATCAAGATCATCTTTGCCTTGTATATAGGATCGATTGATCCAAAATATGCATATAAATAAAACTATCAAGATCATGTCTTGATCTTCAAGGCAAGAAGTCATACTTCTTATTTTGAAGCATGCCTTAAGATCTAGGGATCATATCACTTACCTTGAAGGCAATTGGTAAATCCTTTTATGCTCTGCAGCCGTTCAATTGTCCGGCCTCTAGTATCGTCCATGCGAAGCCCCGAATGATCGGATTCCCGGGAGTGCTAGCTCGCGAAAAATGACTTTGCTGATCTTGAATCCTCCCACTTGAATTCTTCTTCTAGGATCCTTCACACTTCCGTTAGCACCAGAATCACCATGATTTTTTATTCTAATTCTTTAGAAAATCAATTCATGACATATCATGTGTTGTTTTTCTCTTCTTCTGTGTAATCTGGTGAGGGATGTCCTCTATTTATAGTCTCTTTTTAGCCAGCCCATTAAATTCTAACATTTAGAATTCCGCTACTTGGCGAAAACCAAAGAGACGCTGAACCGTAGCGCTTGGTTAATTCCGACGTTCGATAAAGAACCAAAGAGATGCTGAACCGTAGCGCTTGGTTAATTCCGACGTTCGATAAAGAACCAAAAAGTCGTTGAACCTTAGCACTTTAGAATTCTGACAGAATTGTTTGGAGAAGATTAATGCAAGAAATTAAATTCAATATGTGAATTTAATCTCTCAGACTTATGCAAGAGGTTTGGGTTTAGTTTTTGGTTTAAGCTAATCTGAATTTATTGGACTGGATCCACATAGATCATGGTCCTAGCCCAAATCAAATTTGGCTAGTCCTGAATCTATTTAAATCCAAATCAAGTCTAATTTTAAATCAATATTTGAAATTGACTAGTCCTTCTAATAGACTTAAACCAAATTGAATCTTATTCAATTGTACTTAACCCAATTGAGATAATTTAATCAATCAAATTGATTAATTAAATCATATACGATTCTCAATCGTTGATCAGCAAACAGATCATCCTAGGAAACTTCTATGTGTGTGACTCTCTAGGTTCGAACCTAAGCCGGTAGCATAGAAACAACTTTCTATACTAATCGATGTTCCCATCTAGCAATGGAACCCGACGTCCGGATAGGTCGAAGAGTTGCCGAGTAAACTCAAAGAACCCTAAGAAATAGTTACCATATAATTCATCCTCTTGACCACAAATGCTAAGGATGGCTTAAGAGCCTGTCAACTCTAAATAGCAAATCCATAAAGTGATTTCAATTTTAGTGATCATGTGACTTTCACATGAAGTGCCTTGGCCAAGGTCTTGCTAATTGAAACACAAGCATTTCTCCTTTTAACGGGATATGTCAAATTTCATCTTGATCCACAACTGACTACTACAAGTACTTGACTGCACCCAGTAACCTTTTGTAGCTGGATTAGAAATCCAGGTAGTCCGGCACCTAAGTACAATGAGTTGCTTGTAAGCCACTGGTTGTGATCTTCAGGTCTGAAGGATACTTATACCTATATCTTCTCAGATTAACTCTTGACAGTAGAGTATCCGGAAATGAGTCACGTTCGGTGAAATGTACTCCTACACTTTCACCTGTATGTCATACCAGTGTCTCTACACTCCTTGGTTAAGAGGACAACCAACAAATATGATATACAACGTCCTATAATTGATAGTACTATGGCCCTGTCATAGTATATCATATGGTCGCGAACCTTTTTGAGGACCTTCAAAGATAAATCCTCCTTTATCGTGAAGTAAGATTCTAAGGGTTTCATTACAATCAGGAGTATTAAGAAGATGTTCTTGTAATGAATAAACTACCAAATAACTTTTATTAATATATCAATTATATACAATTTACATTAGCACAATCATCAAATGATTAGCTTTAGGATACAATTCCCAACAAACTCCAACTTAGCCTAAAGCCACTCATTACAGTATATAATACCCATCTTCAACTTATAGTTGTCAAACTCCTTGATGCTGAGTGCTTTAGTAAATGGGTCACTTAGGTTTTCCTTTCCATCAATCTTCTGAAGATTTATGTCACCTCGGTCTACAATCTCTCGAATAAGATGAAACCGCGCAGTATATGCTTGGTGCGCTGATGTGCTCGTGGTTCCTTTGCTTGAGCTATGGCACCAGTGCTGTCATTGTACAACAGGACTGGTCCATCTATGGAAGGTATCACTCCAAGCTCGAAGATGAACTTTCGCAACCACACAGCTTCTTTCACACATCTGATGCAGCGATGTACTCTACCTCGCACACCGAATCTGCTACTGTATGTTGCTTGAAACTTTGTCAGCAAATAGCTCCACCATTCAGGATAAACACGAAACCCGATACACTTTTGCTATCATCATGATCTGATTGGAAACTAGAATCAGTATATCCAACAAGTTTCAAATCAGACTCTCCATAGACTAACCACTGGTCCTTAGTATTTTTCAAATACTTAAGGATTGTCTTAACAACTTGCCAGTATTTTTCTCCTGGATCAGATTGGTATCTACTCACTACTCCTAGTGAGTATGCCACATCTAGTCTTGTACATGTCATGGTATACATAATCGATCCCACTGCCGAAGCATATGGAATTCGACTCATACGTTCTCTTCATTAGGAGTTGTCGGAAAATCCTTCTTAGAAAGATGAATTCCTTGGCCTATCGGAAGATAGCCTTTCTTGAAATTCTCCATGCTAAACCTCTTTAGCACTGTGTCAATGTACGTAGATTGGGATAAACCAAGCATCCTCTTAGATCTATCTCTATAGATCTTCATCCCTAGGATGTATGATGCTTCTCCTAGATCTTTCATGGAGAATTGTGATGATAACCATGTCTTTATTCCTTGTAATGCAGGGATATTATTTCCGATTAAGAGAATATCATCCACATATAATACAAGAAATACAATAACGGAATCGTTAGCCCATTTATAAATGCAAGGTTCTTCTTTATTTTTAATAAAGCCATAAGATTTGATCACTTTATCAAATCGTATGTTTCAACTCCTAAATGCTTGCTTAAGTTCATAAATGGACTTCTGTAGCCTGCACACTTTAGACTCATCTCAGATATAAAACCTTCAGGCTGTATCATATACACATGTTCTTCTAAATTACCATTTAGAAAAGTGGTTTTAACATCCATCTGTCAAATCTCATAATCGAAGTGTGCTGCTATAGCTAGCATAATCCGAATGGATTTCAGCATTGCCACAGTAGAAAACATTTCATCATAGTCAATACCATAACATTGACGATACCCCTTAGCAACCAGACGTGCTTTATAGGTCTCAACCTTTCCATCTGTGCCTCTTTTTCTCTGAAAACCCACTTACACCCTATGGGTTTTATCCCTTCGGGTGGGTCAACTAATGTCCATACATTATTGTCCTTCATGGAGTCAAGTTCGGATTTCATGGCCTCAAGCCATTTATTAGAGTCAGTCCTTTGCATAGCATCCATATAGGTGATCGGATCCTCGTTGTTCTCATCGAGTTCAACATGATCATCATTCTGGACCAAGAAACCTAAGTATCTATCCGGTTGATGTGGTACTCTACCAGATCGCCTTAATGGTGCATCTAAAATGGGTTTTGAGTTTGATCTAATCAACTCAGATTCTAAGGGTTCACTGGTTTGTGTTGTTCCTTCTACTTGATGAACTTCCTCAAGTTCAATATTAGAGCTATTTGTTCCTTCACTAAGGAACTCCTTTTCAAGAAAAATTGCTCTATTACTAATGAACAACTTTTGTTCTTCAGTATTGTAGAAGTAATATCCTTTGGTCTCTTTCGGATAGCCGATAAAAAATATTTATCAGATTTGGGTTCAAGTTTGTCTGATTTTGCACGTTTCACATAAGCTGGACACCCCCAGACTCTCAGATAGGTAATAACCGGTTTATGTCCATACCACATCTCATGTGGAGTTTTAGAAACAGACTTCTTGGAACCTTATTAAGAATATGATAAGCTGATTCTAATGTGTATCCCCAAAATGATATTGGCAAGCTCGCAAAACCCATCATAGACCGAACCATGTCTAATAGAGTTCGATTCCTTCTTTCCGACACACCGTTATGCTGCGGTGTTCCAGGAGGAGTCCATTGGAAGAGAATCTCATTCTCTCTTAAATATATCAAAATTCATTGGAAAGGTATTTGCCTCCTCGATCTGATCGAAGGGTCTTAATACATTTTCCTGTTTGTTTTTCTACTTCTTTATGATATAGTTTGAACATTTCAAACGACTCAGATTTATGTCTCATAAGATAGATATAACTAAACCTAGAAAGGTCATCTGTAAAAGTAATAAAGTAGTAATATCCACCTTTGGTACAAGTGCTCATTGGTCCACATACATCAGTATGTACTAGACTCAATAGCTCTTTGGCTCTTTCACCTTTTTCAGTAAAAGATGACTTTGTCATTTTACCAAGAAGATAGGATTCACAGGTAGTTAATGATTCACAATCATCAACTCGAAGGATGCCTCCTGAGTTAACCTGTTTAATCTGTTCTTATTGATATAACCTAGCCAATGGTGCCAAAGATAAATATATGTGACATCGGTTGTTCTCGGCGCTTACTTGAATTGTACACTACATTCACAGGCTGTGATAATATATAAATGCAATTAGATAACTGCCCAGTCATTACAGTGACTCCATTCATAATAATATTCAAAGTAACATCCTTTATTGAAATTTCATAATGACTTTTGGCCAAAAGGCCTACAGAAATTACGTTCAACAAGAACGTTGGGCAAAAATGACAATCATTTAGTATAATGACATTTCTATTGAAAACTATTTTAAGAACTCCTAATGCCAGAACTGGAACTAATCTTTCATCGCCGACATTAAGGAATCTTTCATTGTCCTTAAATCTTCTAGTGACCTGTAGTCCCTGCAATGAATTGCAAATATTAAAAGGACTCCCAGTATCCAATACCCAGGTCTGATTATCATATATAGAAAAATTACAAGGTGTTATCATATAAATACCTTGTTGAGCAACATCTTGCTCCTTTTTCTTCTTTGGCCTGTTTTGATCAAGTGTGGCAATGTAAAGAGGACAATTCCTCTTCCAATGCCCTTGCATCTTGCAGTGAAAGCATTCAGCTTGACTTTTATCAACTTTCTTCTTCTGCATCTGACCCCTTATAGATGTCCTAGCATGTTGCACCTTTTTATTATTCTTTTTCTTCTTCCCTTTCCCAAAGGGTTTACGCCCTACCTTAGATCCTTCAACCATATTAACCAAACCCTTAGAGAGCTGGTTATCCTTCTCAAAGTTCTGTAACAATCCCAATAAACTGTGGTAGTTGACTGCAGGCTTTGTCATTCGAAAATGAGTAAGGAAAGGTCGAAAGGATGGAGGCAAGGAATTCAGGATCGCATCTTTTCCCAACTGCTCATGTAAGGGAAAGCCGAGCTTGCTTAGGAGTTCTATCTCCTCGATCATGTATAATACATGATCAGTGATAGGATATCCATCCCTCATTCGAGCATTGAAAATAGCACAACTAGTCTTCTGCCTTTCAACATCGTTGGGTGTGCCGAAAGATTTATTCAACACTTGAATGATTTTTTCTGGCTGAGCATTCTCGAACCGGCGACCGAATTCATCGTTCATTGCTGCTAGCATGATACAATGCACGCTAGTTCTATCATTGAGCCACTTCTGATAAGTGTCTCTCTCAGAACTTTAGGTGTTTGCATCAGGTATCTTTGGTGCAGGATTATTCATAATATATAGAATCCTCTCATGCTCAAGGACGATCTTAAGTTTTCTGAACCAGCTATTGAAATTGGAACCATTCAACTTGTCACTATCCAATAGGGACCTTAATGATAAATTAGTGGCCATGTTCTGCATAAGGAAAAACTAAAGTTTATTAGTATATAAATTGATTCAGTCGAAAGACTTGGACTTTAGTCTAAAGATTCTCCCACTATTTTGTTCAAATTGGCAGCCTCTACACCCTAATTTGAAGAATTATTCTTAATTCTTTAGTGGGCACTAAGATCTACATAAACTACATGTAGGCCCAAGTGAAGCTTGGCTAACCCATATGCATCTAAGAGTAGGTTCAAAACCAATTGTTTTCCCAAACAATTCTTAGTGTTCAGTTTTGCCCCATATACCTCTTCAGCAGGCATGAAATGCCTCCACTGAAAGTTCTGGTTAGGTCCAACCATTAAATGATATAATCAGTGTAACCTATCAATAGACAACCAAGCCCGAGTGAAGCTCGGCTCACCTGACTATCTATGTAATAGTTACGCTGACTTATCATATAATGAATGATAATTCCGATGGTTGACAAGCATCAGGCATGGAGTGCCTCCAATGATTATCAAAATATCAGACTCATTATCACCCACCTTAATGGGAGGCTATGATTTAGTTATCATATAACTATTTCATTTTAAGGACCTAATAATTTTAGAGGATTTAATAATATGTAGATAAATTGACTAATCAAGTTCTCCCACTAAATCTATGAAATCGGTAGATTGAAACAAGATTAAGTCAGGTTAAGTGGCACCTAAATCAGTCAGACTGATTTCCTTACAGGCATGGGTCAACCTGAATCAGGTAAATGATCTGAATCATAAATGGTTCACCACATTGACCAGGTGAGTGAGATCGATGGGAGGGATATGCCATTAACTCGTTAAAGACGCATCAATACAAGTAGCTCCTAATTAAAAACCATTCGATCATTGATCCTAGAGCAACTTGCCAACTCACCTTGACATCATATGGTTAACCAATTCTGATTTGACCATCTAAGAGATTCATGCTCAACCACGGAGCCTAATCTACTTCCATTTGGTTTAATCAAACAGAAGGACATGATCAACTACAACTATTGTTTGATTTAGAGCATTCTTAACCTAATCTAATTAGATTTGATCAAATACTCTTATAGTCCAGTTGATTTAAACCTTAGGGTCTAACCCTTTATGGACCCGATTTAGCTAACCCAAAGGATTAAATATATTTCATGTTTACATGTCATATATTTCAATCAAGCATCACATGTATTATGTTACTACTCATAATTCCTATATTTAGATCATATCTAAAGAGATTATGAATTAACATTTGACATTCAAATTAGACTCTCATAAATATTTGTATGTTTCATAATATAGACATCATGCCATCATATATCATATCTATGTTTTATGCTAAACATGCAAATATCATGTTTTTATACAACATCAATATGTATCAAATATAAAACATATTTTGAGAGTGTGTGTAATCAGTGTTTGAAGCCAAAGATCAATTTAAATTATCACGGCAATATGTCACAGAATACCTCGTTGAATGGGTAATTTGGATTTTCAATCTATCTGTGACCGAATAGACTTGTGATTTGTTTTAGCCTTGATTACACAATTAATAGGAGCATTAATTTACATGCAATAAATTAGATCAATACGAAACCATCGCTCTGATACCACTTGAAGGGAGAAACAATCACCAAGGCATGCATGTTTTAAATTATTGATAACAATTATCAATGCAAAAATTTAAAGATTACATACTAATCTATCTAACATGCATCAAGATCATATCTTTGCCTTGTATATAGGATCGATTGATCCAAATATGCATATAAATAAAACTATCAAGATCATGTCTTGATCTTCAAGGCAAGAAATCATACTTCTTATCTTGAAGCATGCTTTAAGATCTAGGGATCATATCACTTACCTTGAAGGCAATTGGTAAATCCTTTTATGCTCTGCAACCGTTCAATCGTCCGGCCTCTAGTATCGTCCATGCGAAGCCCCGAATGATTGGATTCCCAGGAGTGCTAGCTCACGGAAAACGACTTTGCTGATCTTGAATCCTCCCACTTGAATTCTTCTTCTAGGATCCTCCACACTTCCGTTAGCACCAGAATCACCAGGATTTTCTATTCTAATTCTTTAGAAAATCAATTCACGACATATCGTGTGTTGTTTTTCTCTTCTTCTGTGTAATCTGGTGAGGGATGTCCTCTATTTATAGTCTCTTTTTAGTCAGCCCATTAAATTCTAACATTTAGAATTCCGCCGCTTGGTGAAAACCAAAGAGACGCCGAACTGTAGCGCTTGGTTAATTCCGACGTTCGGTAAAGAACCAAAGAGTCGTTGAACCGTAGCGCTTGGTTAATACAAAGAGGCGCATTTATTCTAACACTTTAGAATTCCGACGGAATTGTTTGGAGAAGATTAATGCAAGACATTAAATTCTATATGTGAATTTAATCTCTCAGACTTATGCGAGAGGTTTGGGTTTAGTTTTTGGTTTAATCTAATCTGAATTTATTGGACTGGACCCACATAGATCATGGTCCTAGCCCAAATCAAATTTGGCTAGTCCTGAATCTATTTAAATCCAAATCAAGTCTAATTTTAAATCAATATTTGAAATTGACTAGTCCTTCTAATAGACTTAAACCAAATTGAATCTTATTCAATTGTACTTAACCCAATTGAGATAATTCAATAATCAAATTGATTAATTAAATCATATACGATTCTGAATCGTTGATTAGCAAATAGATCATCCTAGGAAACTTCTATGTGTGAGACTCTCTAGGTTCGAACCTAAGCCGGTAGCATAGAAATAACTTTCTATACTAATCGATGTGCCCATCTAGCAATGGAACCCGACGTCCGGATAGGTCGAAGAGTTGCCGAGCAAACTCCAAGAACCCTAAGAAACAGTTACCGTATAATTCATCCTCTTGACCACAAATGCTAAGGATGGCTTAAGAGCCTGTCAACTCTAAATAGCAAATCCATAAAGTGATTTCAATTTTAGTGATCATGTGACTTTCACATGAAGTGCCTTGGCCAAGGTCTTGCTAAATTGAAACACAAGTATTTCTCCTTTTAACGGGATAGGTCAAATTCCATCTTGATCCACAACTGACTACCACAAGTACTTGACTGCACCCAGTAACCTTTCGTAGCTGATTAGAAATCCAGGTGGTCCGGTACCTAAGTACAATGAGTTGCTTGTAAGCCACTGGTTGTGATCTTCAGGTCTGAAGGATACTTATACCTATATCTTCTTGGATTAACTCTTGACAGTAGAGTATCCGGAAATGAGTCACGTTCGGTGAAATGTACTCCTACACTTTCACCTGTATGTCATACCAGTGTCTCTACACTCCTTGGTTAAGATGACAACCAATAAATATGATATACAACATCCTATAATTGATAGTACTATGGCCTTGTCATAGTATATCATATGGTCGCGAACCTTTTTGAGGACCTTCAAAGATAAATCCTCCTTTATCGTGAAGGAAGATCCTAAGGGCTTCATTACAATCAGGAGTATTAAGAAGATGTTCTTGTAATGAATAAACTGCCAAATAATTTTTATTAATATATCAATTTATATATAATTTACATTAGCATAATCATCAAATGATTAACTTTAGGATATAATTTCCAACACCTTTTTGGCCTAAGTCCACATCATCTGATATGTGGATTGACAATGTCCACTCCCCCCTCCCATGATTGCTTGGCCCGATCTTCAATTTGGTGTGGGGTGCCAGGTCCTCAAATGGGATTAATAAAAGGAGGGGTCAGGTTGTAGTCAGCTGATGTCATGACCCCACAAGCAGCTCCTGCAATCATTCACGGCTGTTGTGATGTGGCAGCAAGTAATATTCATGAGCCTAGGATGGGATCTAGAAAGATGCCATTGGGGCCATCGCCTGGAACTATTATTTTGATCCCCCTTCATGTGGGATTGGACACTGCCGTGTACCCTCTTTGAATATGTTGTTTCGCTCACTGGAGTACTGTTGCATGCATGAAATGAAAGAATTATGCCCTAAAAGTCAATCACAGTTGTTGTATCAATGGTCAAATTTATAATTTCTCTCAACTCAAGAATGATAATAGAGGCAATTTTATATTTCATCATATACTGTGTCTTATATTTTTTATGATGAACCCCATAGAATAGGGCAATGTTTTTAGGGTTACAAAGATAACAGTGAGACCTAAAACCTATAAACCCTAATCTAGAATATTCCTAGTCATAGGATCATCGATTTGGGGATCGATGAATCCGGATAGACTAGCACATCTTATGTATGCTCGATTGTGAGGGTGGTTGGTCTCACGACCACTTGTGTAGGGACACTAATACAAAGATGTGGGTGCTCATTAGGTTATGAGTTAACTGAATTGATCCGACAGGAGAACATCAAATGAAAGTTTTACTTACTCGTCATAATAGATTGTTCTCTAAGTGGGAGTTGTGCAAGTAATCCTTAGACCTGAGACCACCATAGTATCTTGTGCACATGAATCCATATTTTGGTTCATATTCATTCATAACAAAAGGTTATGTACGGGATGATGCTAGACATGAAGGATTGTGTATGAAGATAATGAGTAGGTCAACAAGGAATCGATGACTCCTAATAAAGAGGAGTATTTATCCCAAGTAATCTCATCAAATGTTGACTCAGAAAATCTTTGATCAAAGTATAATAAAATTAGAAAAGGTTTTCTTATTTATCATCGGTTGAGTCTTCATTAATGATTAGATATTCAAATGGATTAAGTATAAGGGTTTGACATTTATCCATGCCCATCGCTTAATCGGGATAAAGAAATATCGAAGGATTGAATTGCACAGTAACTTGCCACTAAAGGGTGTTTTGGTAATTTCTATCAAATTCCTCATCTTCTGGGTAGGCATGATACATTGCTAAATATCAATATTATCTTGTAGGTTTTTATGAATCAATTAGATTGATTTTATAAGTCAATTTGAAGGTTGGTCTAGATTGACAGTTTAAGTTACCCCGATTTGACCTGTTCAGATAGTCGGATATATAATCGGGCTAAATTAAAAACCTACTGCTGGCTAGATGAGGAACCCAGAGGGTCACACACAATAGAAAATTAATTGAAGAAGTTAAAAATATTTTTATTAGGATTTTTGGATCCTAATTGGTTGGCCAAGATCGCATACTAGCATATGTGGGCTAACCCGAGCTCCTAACTTAATCTATTTAGGTCCATTTGCTTGCTGATTAGGCTAATAAATTTAAGTTGGATTTAAATTAACATTAGCCATGTGTTGGTCAGCCTATCTAGAATTTAATCTAAATTTATGGGATTTTTCTAGATTTTTTTATGATGATCAAATTCGAATTGGATTCGAATTTCAACCTGATTTGGTTAGTTTGGGTTGACCCAGGGCCTTAGTCCTTTTTTGAACCATTTTATTTTAAATTTAAATGAGTTTAATTTATTAAATATTATTTAAATTTATTAATAAAATAATTTAATAAATTAAATATTTAATATGTACTTGGTGGGGTTTGAACCGAAGACCCCTTGGACCCTTGGCGCCCCCTCAGAGCGGATAGAAGTGCTCCTCACGTAAAACATCTCTACCCTTTCTTCATGTCCCTTTGATGGCGCCTTTTCTCTCCATTCAACGCCTCTCATTGCTGCCCCTTCGTTTCTATTTAAAAGGGGCAGCAGATGGGATTCTAAAAATAGAAAAAGAAAGAGAAAACAGAGAGCCCGTAAGCCCTCTTTCTCCCATGTTCTTCTCCCCTTGTCTTAATATCACTATCATATTAAGACAAGGCCCTAAGTTGAGATAGAAAAAGACTATTAGAGTGTGTAGAGGCTTGTTGGAAAGCTTTTAGAAAGCTTTTGAAGAGGAGAAAGTCCAAAGAGGCATTAAAAGGCTGCATATGATAAAAAGGCTGCCATGAAGGTTTTAGCAAGCAAATAGGAGTGCTTCTTCGAATTGATTCTCGTGTGGATCACCTTTGGAGGGCATACACTTGTGTGCCTCTTGGAGATTATTGGATTTAGTAATCCAGGTATTTTTTTTACTCCTTTTATTTTATATTTTAATTGATTTACTTTTTGAACTGCATAAAGGCGATCTTGGAAATTAGGGCTTTTGGCGATGTTTGTTTTCAAAATGATTAAAGTTTATGAAAAGCATGCCTTCAAGCATCCCAAAATTTCCATCAGTGGTATCAGAGCCTTCTTCATGCATTCAAGAACAAATCAAATTAATCTATTATGATTAAATTGATATATCATTATATGTTTATAGCAAAATAGTAAGTTATGTTTAACCAAATTGGCATGATATGCATAATGTAATGATATGACTATATTACATTCATAAAATGGTTATTATTATGATTGTTAAAATAAGCAAATCATTATGTTCTGATACATAATTAGCAATATATGTTATACATAATTGACTATTATGCTTTATATAATGCAATGTCCTAGTAACTACTTAGGATTGGGTTAGTCACCATAGCCATTTGGTCATAAGAGCCAAGTAGATTTTTTAAAGGCCCTCTCTTTCCATTCAATGTGATCTCCTATGATATGTAAGGGTGCCGATGTGATCTTATCCCATGAACAAGTAATGAGAACAGATGATTATTATTTTTTAATCATATACTTTTGTGATGCATATTAGGACTAATATGCATACTAGTTGATATGATGAGATGAAGTATGTACTGATTGATTGTATGCCACAAGATTAGGGTTTCACTATAACCCTAATTAATTTAGAAATATGTTTAGAAGTATTAGTTGTCATTATGTTGTAAGATTAATGACATACTATGCACATAAATGGATATGTGATACTTAGAAACATAAGGATGTGCTCGAGACGATAAAAGCCCTCCTAAAAATTATATTTAGTTGTAGTGTTATATTATCATGAAGCAAATCCTTTTTAGGGATTAATTGATCGATTGATGTATAAGAAAAGTGGTTTTGGAAAGGTAAAGAGAATGTGGTTTTTTAATTAGTTCCGTTACTTACCTGGCCAAATTTATTTGGTGTCTAAGGCAAGAACGGGGGACTCCCATACCTCTTTCACTTGCCTGGCCAATTCGATTAATTTAAACCTTAGAATTGAAAATGCTAATTGGTTATAAATGCACTACAAAAATTTCTTCCTTCATACAAAGCCAAAATCATATCAAAACTATAGTAAGCTTGTTGAGCAAACTCAAGGCTTACTATTAGGGTTTGATGTAAAAATTTAACTTGGTGCATATTATGCTTTATAGTATGCTTGTTAATGTTACTTTGTTGAGCAAACTCAAGGGTGACATTATTCAATCATGACTATATAGAATGAAGGATCTGACTAAACTAAGACATTATTTTTTGTTGTGCAAACACAAAGCTATAAGTGTCTTAGAGGCAAGTGTAATGTTGATGAAATTGGAAAGGGAATTTTCTACTCTTGAACTTATAAATGTTTGTTGAGCAAACTCAAGGCATTTATAAGGAATTGGGATCTCAACCCCACTAAATAAATTGGATATTGGTTTCTCGTTTAACATAGTAGAGGGTTATGGTATTCGAAGAAAATAGTGGGAGACACAATTAGATTCAAAGTCCTTGTCTAATTGTGATTATCATTTTTGAGTGGTCTACTCATGTATTGTTCTTGTTTGTTTGTAGACAATTAAATGGCTTCATCATTATCACTGCGGGGCATTTTAGATGCTAATAAACTAACCGGACCAAATTATGTCGATTGGTTGAGAAACCTGAGGATTGTAATAGCTCAGGAGAAAATTTTCTGCATTCTTGATTCTCCGGATCCAGATTCGATCGGAGAAGATGCTTCCGAGGAGGAAAGGGCCACATTTAGGATATGGCAGAATGACAGTATGACTGTCAAGTGCATCATGTTGGCCTCAATGAGCAATGAGTTCCAGAGGCAATATGAAAAGATGGAACCTCAGTCCATACTTCTCAACTTAAAAGAGTTGTATGGAGAGTATAGTAGGACTGCAAGATATGAGATATCTAAGCAGTTGTTTCATGCACATATGAGTGGCGGCTCGCCTGTTCAGGTTCATGTCCTAAAGATGATTGACTTAATCACCCAACTAGGTCAATTAGGCTTCGTCATGGATGAGCAGCTAAATCAGGATATGATCTTGCAGTCACTCCCAGATTCCTTCTCACAATTTGTCATGAACTACCACATGAATAAATTGAATCTTATATTACCAGAGCTACTTAACATGCTTAAGACTGCTTAGAGCCATTTTAAGGGAGAAAAGGCTCATCTTCTTCTGATCGATGGAAAGAAGAAAGAGGTGATGAAGAAGGGTTTAAAAAGAAAATTAAACCCTAAAAGGAGCATCAAGAAGAAGAAGAAGGCAAAGAAGTCTTCAGATGATGGATCTTGTTTCTTCTACGGTAAGAAGGGACATTGGAAGAAGAATTGTAAGAAGTACCTGACAAGTTTGAAACAGGATACTGATAAAGCATCAAAAGGTTTGTTAATGATACAAACAAACTTATCATTGAGTTCTTCAACTTCTGATTCATGGGTATTGGATATGCTTTATGTTATGTCTTTACAATTTTAATGAGAATTCATTTTGAGCAATGTGTGCCATTTACTATATATGTGCATGTGTCTAGTATTTACAAAGAGTATTTGATCTAGTATGTAGAGTACGGCTTACACACAGAAGACTAGATCATCGGTTCTTTTGGAATACAAGTTTATTGTTCACAGTTTTAGATGGAATTGGACACACCATCAGTAGAACTGTAGCACAAATTTTTAGTAGGTCTGTCTTGACTACGGGGAATGATTTATTCTAACTATTTGTGCTAGTACACTTTGTGTGTATTGAACAGGACCCGATTGAGTTGATTATTTTATACTGACTTTATAAAATAATTTAAAACTCATGAATATTATGATTACTTATGCTCTTAATCTGAATTCTATTTCTAGACACGTGTATGTAGTGATTATTGTTTTGATTACACATAGAGTGAGATTCTATATGAGTCAATAAACTCAGTGGGTTAGACAATAACATTATATATATGGTGAATATTAATAGTTGAAGGAATCCACGTCCTGTTAATTTGGATTGATGATATCCTCTTGAGAAAGCTTATAAGTTTTGATTGTATCAAATCTTGCAAGTGGATTTTGAATCTGATACATCAAATAAGTTAAGTGGATAAGTCTCAAGGATAATAACAGCCAATTAAATTATATTGTCAGTATTTAAATTTAATTGGTGGATATCTGTAATCTTAATGTGGAGAGATAATAAGTATTTAATATTAAGGCTCGAAAATATAAATTCGAATGTGATTAGGAGTACAATTATAATTCTTTAGTGGAATGAATTATAATTTACGTAATTGAATCCCAACCTGGGATAGGATTAGAGATTTAATTACGTGGAAAGTCATTTTTCATATTTGCCTATTTGGTCCCTGTTGTAGCCCTATAAATACCCTCTCAATTGGTTACTAGGGTTAACGTTTTTAAGAGAAAAAGAAAAACAAGAAACCCTAGGTCGGCCGAGAAAGATCCCACCATCTTGTGAGAGAAGAAGGTATTTCGGAAATACGGCGGAAGGCTAAAAGGTTGAGGTCGAGCAACAAATCGAAGTGTTCCAACGTTCAAGTCTGAAGGTATAATCTTATACTCATAGATTAGAACGGTAAAATTTTTTTGTATTATTCATATATGCTATAGCCGTGATCTTGGGGGTATTCCGCGCTCCCCAACAGTGGTATCAGAGCCACGGCTGATACTGTATATGAATAATGCGGCCATGTTCTCCATTAATCGGAATATGCATGCGTGGGATGGATCGTGCTTGCTGCTAACATTGTTTTGCAGGTTTCTATCTGTTATTATGGTCACATGAATGTATGTGTTCTGATTTAATATTGCTTAGATCTGTTTTGTGAACTCCGGTTTTAAGAAGGCATAGGATCATTGTAATATTTTATAGCATATATGCTCCGGTTTTTTGAGAGCTTTGTGATTGTAAATACGTAGCATGTGAACTCCTATATGGAGGCATAGGATTTTTGTAATCTGGTGCGGCTCCATGGAGGAAGATGACCTGCTGCACATTGCAGGATATGATTCTAAGTAGAATCGGATGAAGATAGGATTCTAAGTAGACTCCTTGCATGATAGGATTCTAAAGAGAACCCATTGCATGATAGGATTTTAAGCAGAATCCTTGCAGATAAGATTTCAAGGAAATCCGTTGCAGATAAGATTTCAAGGAAATCCGTTGCAGATCACGATTCTAAAGGAAAATTTAAAGCGCGAAGGGATCGGAAGGAGCGACAGAGATCTTCATCTGCGAAGCGGCAAATCGTTGAGCAAAGTAGCAATCATGGTGCGACAGAGATCTTCATCTGCGTGGAAAATTTTGACCATAATAACAGGGATTTTATTTATCTTGTTTATATTGGTTATGTTGCATACTTGCTTGATTGTTTATCCTTTTGTTCTTATGTCTATAACTAGGAGAACATGGTTAATTGGATAATCACTTGCTGTTTGTGTTTATAAGATAATCAAACACAAGTTTTATAACCCTCAAAATATTGTTTAAATAACTAAGTGGGAGAGGGAATTAATCACATTTAAATCCCATGGTCCCATCACTTGTTTATTGGTGAGGTAGTTAATTTCACGTGTTAGCATTAGTGCTTTCCTCCCCATAGGATGAAATTGATTGCCAGCTCACCAAGAATAATCCCTGGTAGTTGTTAATGTTGGATTACCTCTCCATCTGAGGGATCCACCATGGGACAATGGATCTAGCATTGAGTGATGGTATACACTTAGGTATAAATATTGGTATCCTCCCCATCGGAGTCACTACAAATATTATATGACCAAAGTTAGCCAGCTAATTAATTTTACTTGGTATGTTACCTTTTACCTAGATAGTAAAATTAATAGGTTTTATCTGTCTAGATAAATGATGAGTAGTAGACGTCCTCCCATCGAGGCATACTATTCAAAATGTACTGGCTGCTAGCGAATTCTATTATTATGTAGTGGTTGAGGGGCCCTACTTATAATTTTGAATTTAAAGTTTATTTCTCATTATATCTTATTTGATGTATGAATGATTCTCAGGATTAAAATGTCTTCTTTCAATCCACTTGCTGTGATACTCAAAGAAAACAAATTGACTGGTCCTAATTACATTGATTGGAAAAGAAACCTGGATATAGTGTTAACTGCAGAAGGGTACAAGTATGTGCTCACTCAGGTCTGTCCCGCAGAGCCCGGTGAAGGGGCTTCAGATCAGGAGTCCCAAGCTTACCGTAAGTGGGTTAAGGCTGATGAGATGGTGCGGTGTTACATATTGGCATCTATGTCAAATGTTCTGCAACATCAGCATCAATCTATGCCCTCTGCCTATGACATGATGTTCAACCTCAAAGAAATGTTTGGGGATCAGAGTCGTGCAGCTAGGCAGACTGCGATGAAAGAACTGATGAACACTAATATGGCTGAAGGAACTCCTGTCAGGGATCATGTTCTAAAGATGATTAGCCTTCTGAATGAACTGGAGATCCTTGGAGCGGAGATGGATGGGGAAACCCAAGTTGATATCATTCTCCAGTCCCTACCTGATTCTTTTAAGCAGTTCTGCCTAAATTACACCATGAACAAAATGAATTTTTCATTGGCAGAGCTACTTAAAGAACTTTAGGTAGCAGAGAGTTTCATTATGAAGCCTGCAGTTGCTATGGTTACTGAAAAAGGTTCTTCTTCGAAGTCTCATGCTAAGAAGAAGAAAAAGGTTCAGAAAAAGAAACAGCATCATGCCCCACAGCCCAATGGGGAAATAAAAAAGAAGGGAAAGTGCTTCGTCTGCAAGCAGCCAGGTCACTGGAAGCAGCAATGTCCAGTTTGGCTTGCCAGGAAACAGGCTAGAGGTATATCTCATTCACTTGTAGTTGAAACTTGTTTAGTGCTGTTATCTACCAGTGGCTGGTGTGTAGATACGGGAGCCACTAATCATGTTTGCAATTCTTTGCAGGGGTTCCAGCAGACCCGGCAGCTAAGTGATGGAGAGATTTACATATTTCTGGGAGATGGCACGAGAGTGTCAGTAGTTGCAGTGGGAGATTTTAGCTTTTCTTTTAGTAGAAATAGAATTTTAATATTAAAAGATAGTTTATTTGTACCTTCAATTAGAAGGAATTTAATTTCAGTTTCTAAGTTGGTTGATGATGGATATTCAATTTATTTTAATAACTCCGTTGTTATTAAGAAAAATAAACATTTTATCTGTTCTGGTACATTGATGGATGGTCTTTATATTATTAATCCTGTTTCTCCTACTGTGCAACTAAATGAAGTGAATAACAATAATAGACCATGTAAGAGAAAACATCCTTCTGAAATGAATCAAACTTATCTTTGGCACTTGCGCCTAGGTCATATAAATCTAAGACGGATTTCTAGACTGGTTCAAGATGGACCATTAGGTTCATTGGAAGTAGAGGCACTACCGGTCTGTGAATCTTGCTTAGAAGGAAAAATGACCAAGCGGCCATTCTCGACCAAAGGCAATAGAGCTAAGGAGATATTAGAATTGGTTCACTCTGATTTGTGTGGCCCAATGAACATCCAAGCTAGAGGTGGTTTTGAGTACTTTGTCACTTTTATTGATGATTACTCAAGATATGGGTATATTTATCTGATGCGTCGTAAGTCTGAATACTTTAAAAATTTAAAATTTTTAAGGCAGAAACGGAGAACCGTCATGGTAAAAATATCAAGACACTATGATCCGATCGTGGTGGCGAGTACCTCTTAGGGGAGTTCACAGATTACTTATTAGATGCTGGGATTGAATCCCAGTTGTCTGCACCTAGAACGCCACAGCAGAATGGTGTAGCTGAAAGAAGGAACATGACTCTTATGGATATGGTTAGATCTATGATGAGTTATTCAGACTTACCTATTTCGTTTTGGGGATATGCATTAGAGACCGCTGCATATATTCTTAACTTGGTACCATCTAAGTCAGTACCTAAGACACCCACAGAACTGTGGACTGGGCGCAAGCCTAGTCTAAGACATGTTCGGGTTTGGGGTTGTCCAGCACATGTACTAAAAGGTAAACCAGATAAGTTGGAATCAAGGACAGATGTATGCTTCTTTGTTGGATATCCTAAAGGAACAAAAGGTAGTTTATTTTATTGTCCTAAGGATCAGAAGGTCATTGTTAGCACCAATGCCCGATTCTTGGAGGAGGACTATATTATAGACCACAAACCCAGAAGTAAAATTGCTCTAGAAGAGTTAAGAGGCGATAAAACTAGACAGGCTCCTTTAATACCAATAGTACAAGCAGAAACACCACAAGAAAGTAGGTTCCCAAACTTCCCAATAACTATTCGTAGTGGGAGAAGTATAGTAACACGAACTGACCCTGAACTGATACAAAAGGATACCATTAACGCACCAGTTTCAGAACCAGTGCAGGTTGATGGAGCACAAGGATCAGAGTCAGATCGTATTACTACAAGCACATACAATCAGGTTGTGCCTCGTCGTAGTGGGAGGGTTGTAAATACACCTAAACGGTATACGTTCCTTGGAGAGTCATATGACAGAATCTCTGATGAACTGGATACTGAACCCAGTAGCTACAATGAAGCATTACAGGATAAAGATGCAACTCTTTGGCAAAATGCTATGAAATCAGAGATAGAGTCTATGCACTTTAATCAGGTCTGGGATCTTGTAGAACCACCCGAGGGAGTAAAACCCATCGGATGTAAGTGGATCTATAAGAAGAAGAGAGGAGCAGACGGGAAGGTGGAAACCTTCAAGGCTAGGCTAGTTGCAAAAGGTTTTACTCAGAAAGAAGGGATCGACTATGAGGAAACCTTTTCACCAGTAGCTATGCTTAAGTCTATCCAGATTCTCTTATCCATTGCAGCTCATTTCGATTACGAAGTTTGGCAAATGGATGTCAAGACAGCTTTCCTTAATGAAAATCTTGACGAATGCATTTACATGATGCAACCAGACGGTTTTATAGTAAAAGGCCAGGAGCACTTGGTGTGCAAGCTTAAGAGGTCCATTTATGGACTTAAGCAGGCATCTAGATCTTGGAATACTCGTTTTGATCAAGCTATTAAATCTTATGGTTTTGATCAAAGTCCTGACGAGTCATGTGTGTACAAGAAGCGTGATGGAAAAACTTTGGTGTTTCTGGTGCTATATGTGGATGACATCTTACTTATTGGAAACGATATGGGAGTGTTATCTTCGGTCAAGGTATGGTTATCTGGACAATTTGATATGAAGGACTTGGGAGAAGCAAGTCACATCCTAGGGATCAAGCTTTTGCGAGATCGCAAGCAAAGGATGATATGCTTATCTCAAGCCACTTATATCGATAAAATTCTCACCCGTTTTGGTATGCATAATTCCAAGAAAGGATTTCTTCCTTTCAGGCATGGAATTTCTCTATCTAAGGATCAGTGTCCTAAGACACCTGAAGAGATAGAAAGTATGAAGGCAGTTCCTTATGCTTCTGCAGTAGGAAGCCTAATGTATGCTATGCTATGTACTAGACCTGATATCTGTTTTGCCGTAGGCATGGTTAGCAGATTTCAGTCTAACCCTGGGCGAGAACATTGGACTGCAGTAAAACATATAATTAAGTACCTGAAAAGGACTAAAGATTATATGTTAGTTTACCAAGCAGATAGTCTTGTGCCTATAGGATATACAGATTCGGACTTCCAATCAGATAATGAATCTAGGAAATCAACCTCGGGATATGTGTTTACTTTGGGTGGTGGAGCAATTAGCTGGAGGAGTGTGAAGCAGACTTGTGTTGCTGACTCTACCATGGAAGCTGAGTATGTGGCTGCATCTGAAGCTGCAAAAGAGGCTGTTTGGCTAAGAAACTTTCTTTTGGATCTTAGTGTGATACCTTCAGTACAATTACCTATTACACTTTATTGTGATAATAGTGGGGCAGTTGCTAATTTGAAGGAACCCAGGATCCATAAGAAATCTAAACACATTGAGCGTAAGTATCACCTGATACGTGACATCGTGCAAAGAGGTGACGTGCTGATGACCAAGGTTACATCTAAGGACAACCTGGCAGATCCTTTTACAAAGAGTTTAACTTCAAAAGTTTTTGATAGACATGTAGAGGGCATGGGAGTTAGATGTGTACAAGCATTGCTTTGAGTCTAAGTGGGAGATTGATAGAGATATAGACTAAAAGATATGTTTTATGTTATGTCTTTACAATTTTAATGAGAATTCATTTTGAGCAATGTGTGCCATTTACTATATATATGTGCATGTGTCTAGTATTTACAAAGAGTATTTGATCTAGTGTGTAGAGTATGGCTTACACACAGAAGACTAGATCATCGGTTCTTTTGGAATACAAGTTTATTGTTCACAGTTTTAGATGAATTGGACACACCATCAGTAGAACTGTAGCACAAATTTTTAGTAGGTCTGTCTTGACTACGGAGAATGGTTTATTCTAACTATTTGTGCTAGTACACTTTGTGTGTATTGAACAGGACCCGGTTGAGTTGATTATTTTATACTGACTTTATAAAATAATTTAAAACTCATGAATATTATGATTACTTATGCTCTTAATCTGAATTCTATTTCTAGACATGTGTATGTAGTGATTATTGTTTTGATTACACATAGAGTGAGATTCTATATGAGTCAATAAACTCAGTGGGTTGGACAATAACATTATATATATGATGAATATTAATAGTTGAAGGAATCCACGTCCTGTTAATTTGGATTGATGATATCCTCTTGAGAAAGCTTATAAGTTTTGATTGTATCAAATCTTGCAAGTGGATTTTGAATCCGATACATCAAATAAGTTAAGTGGATAAGTCTCAAGGATAATAACAGCCAATTAAATTATATTGTCAGTATTTAAATTTAATTGGTGGATATCTGTAATCTTAACGTGGGAGATAATAAGTATTTAATATTAAGGCTCGAAAATATAAATTCAAATGTGATTAGGAGTACAATTATAATTCTTTAGTGGAATGAATTATAATTTACGTAATTGAATCCCAACCCGGGATAGGATTAGGAGATTTAATTACGTGAAAAGTCTTTTTTCATATTTGCCTATTTGGTCCCTGTTGTAGCCCTATAAATACCCTCTCAATTGATTGCTAGGGTTAACGTTTTTAAGAGAAAAAGAAAAACAAGAAACCCTAGGTCGGCCGAGAAAGATCCCACCATCTTGTGAGAGAAGAAGGTATTTCGGGAATACGGCGGAAGGCTAAAAGGTTGAGGTCGAGCAACAAATCGAAGTGTTCCAACGTTCAAGTCTGAAGGTATAATCTTATACTCATAGATTAGAATGGTAAAATTTTTGTATTATTCATATACGCTATAGCCGTGATCTTGGGGGTATTCCGTGCTCCCCAACAGTTTCTTCTACGGTAAGAAGGGACATTGGAAGAAGAATTGTAAGAAGTACCTGGCAAGTTTGAAACAGGATACTAATAAAGCATCAAAAGGTTTGTTAATGATACAAACAAACTTATCATTGAGTTCTTCAACTTCTGATTTATGGGTATTGGATACCGCATGTGGGCTCACATATGCAAATCTTTGCAGGGGCTTCACAAAATTAGAAGGTTGGAGAAAGGTGACTTCAAGCTTTATGGCGCGAGTGGAGAGACCATCCATGCAGAAGATGTTGGAACCTACTGTCATTATTGCCTACAAGCAAAATACTTGAATTAAAAGATTGTTATTTTATTTCGAATGTAGTCAGAAATATTATTTCTGTACTGTTGTTATTAAAACAAGGTCATGAAATAAAAGTTGAGAGCAATGGATGCTCTATATCTTATTCAAATGATTTCTTTGGAATGAGAAAATTTGTGAATTGGCTTTTAACTCTATCACTCAATGATAATGTGTTGCTTGTTGAAAATAAAAGGAGAAAGAGCGATGATACCAATGAAACATTCCTTTGGCATTGCCGATTAGGTCATATAAGTGAGTCAAGGATTAACAAGTTATACAAAGAAGATTTCTTTGGACCTTATGATTTTCAATCATTAGAAACTTGTGAATCTTGCCTCATGGGAAAAATGATCAAGTCTCCATTTTCTGGACATGGAGAAAGGGCAACTGAGTTATTAGGGTTAATACATTCAGATGTATGTGGACCCATGTCAACTCAAGCTATAGGAGGATACTCTTATTTCATCACATTTACAGATGATCTATCAAGGTTCGGATATGTGTATCTTATGAAACATAAATCTGAAACCTTTGAAAAGTTTAAAGAGTATCAAAATATGGTTGAGAAACAAACTGGAAAAGGTATTAAAATCCTTCAATCTGATCGAGGAGGTGAATACTTATCCAGCGAGTTTCTTAATCATCTTAAGGATAATGGTATTCTCTCTGAATGGACACCTCCATATACACCACAATTAAATGGTGTAGCTGAAAGGAGGAACTGTTCCTTGTTTGATATGGTACGGTCCATGATATGCTTCACGGATCTTCCAGTATCCTTCTGGGGTTATGCCTTAGAAACGGCTGCATTTGTAATAAATAGGGTACCATCAAAATCAGTTCCTAGCACTCCATATGAATTATGGAATGGCAGAAAGCCAAGTCTTAAACATCTTAAAATTTGGGGTTGCCCAGCTTATGTTAAAAAGGAATTTGTACATAAGCTAAATGCTAGGGCTGAAAAATGTAGGTTCATTGGTTATTCTCAAAAAGGTATTGGACACCTCTTCTATCATCCTACATAACAAAAGGTATTTGTTAGTAGGCATGCTATCTTTTTGGAAAAGAAATTTATTCAAGAAGGAAGTAATGGCAGAATAATCGAATTAAGTGAAATTCAAAATAAATAATTAACTCAAGTTCCTCAATCAAAAGTACAAATTGATAAGGTACAACCACAACATACACCTCCTCTTCGTAGGTCAGAAAGAGTGCAGGAAGCACCTCTTAGATATGATTTTATGATTAAAAATAATAATGAAGCCAACGCCATTAAAAATGATGATCCACTGACCTATATGGAAGCAGTCGAGAGTAAGAAATCTAACAAATGGCTTAATGCCATGAAATCCGAGATGGACTCCATGTATGACAACCAAGTTTGGATCTTGGTTGACCCACCTGAGGGAATTGTCCCAATAGGGTGCAAATGGATCTTCAAAAGAAAGATTGGAGCAGATGGGCAAATAGAAACCTACAAGGCTAGGTTAGTGGCAACAGGTTTTAAGCAAAGACATGGTATTGACTATGATGAAACTTTTTCGCTAGTTGCCATGCTCAAGTCTATTAGGATTATGCTTGCTATTGCTGCATACTATGATTATGAAATATGACAAATGGATGTTAAGACTGCATTCCTTAATATGAAAATCTTGAGGAAGAAGTCTATATGTCACATCCAGAGGGGTTTATCTCAAATGAGAGACCAAACCAAGTATGCAAACTTAGAAAATCTATTTATGGATTAAAGCAAGCATCGAGGAGTTGGAACATTCGTTTTGATGAAACTATTAAGGAATTTGATTTCATCAAGAATAGGGATAAACTGTGTGTATATAAGAAAATAAGTGGGAGTGCCATTGTCTTCTTGGTCTTGTATGTGGATGACATACTTATCATTGGAAATGATATTCCAATGATGCAATCAGTCAAGACTTGGTTGTCAAAATGGTTTTCCATGAAGGATTTGGGAGAAGCATCCTATATTTTAAGAATAAAGATATATAGAGATAGATCTAAGAGGATGCTAGGGTTATCCCAATCCAGGTACATAGACTTAATATTGAAGAGATTCAATATGGAGGGAAGTAAGAAAGTTTATTTGGCCATGAGTCAAGGCATACACCTATCTAAAAGGATGTCTCCTAAGACTCTAGAAGAAAGAGTTAGGATGAATAAGATTCCTTATGCTTCAGTAGTAGGATCAATTATGTATGCAATGTTATGTACCAGACGTGATGTTGCTTATGCTTTGGGCATAGTAAGCAGATTTCAGGCTAATCCAGGGGAGGATCATTGGAAAGCAGTAAAAAAACATTCTTAAGTACCTGAGAAGGACTAAAGATGTTTTTCTCATATATGGAGGATCATACTTAAAACTAGAAGGCTACACAGATTCTAGTTTTCAATCTAATCCAGATGATAGTAAGTCTATATCAGGGTATGTCTACACTCTGAATGGAGGAGCAGTGAGTTGGAAAAGTACCAAGCAGCCAACTGTAGCTGATTCAGTCACTGAGGTAGAGTACATAGCTGCAAGTGAAGCCGCTAAGGAAGCTGTTTGGATGAAGAAGTTCATCACCGAATTAGATATAGTTCCTACTATACAACAGCCGGTGCCATTATATTGTGATAACATTGGAGCTGTGGCACAAGCGAAGGAACCAAGGTCTCACCATAAATCCAAGCACATCTTGAGACGCTTCCACCTCGTTCAAGACATCATTGAAAGACATGATGTGGTGATAGAACGAGTTGAAACAAAGAACAACATAGCAGACCCATTCACTAAGGCCCTTCCACTACAGCAGTTAGATCACTATCTTGATTGTATGGGTATTAAATACAAGGGCGATTGGCTTCAGTGCAAATGGGAGATTGAAAGAATTATACCCTGAAAGCCAATCACAGTTGTTGTATCAGTGGCAAAATTTATAATTTCTCTCAACTCAAGAATGATAATAGAGGCAATTTTATATTTCATCATATGCTGTGTCTTATATTTTTTATGATGAACCCCATAGAATAGGGCAATGTTTTTAGGGTTACAAAGATAACAGTGAGACCTAAAACCTATAAACCCTAATCTAGAATATTTCTAGTCATAGGATCATCGATTTGGGGGTCGATGAATCCAATAGACTAGCACATCTTATGTATGCTCGATTGTGAGGGTGGTTGGTCTCACGACCACTTGTGTAGGGACACTAATACAAAGATATGGGTGCTCATTAGGTTATGAGTTCACTGAATTGATCCGACAGGAGAACATCAAATGGAAGTTTTATTTACTTGTCATAATAGATTGTTCTCTAAGTGGGAGTTGTACAAGCAATCCTTAGACCTGAGACCACCATAGTATCTTGTGCACATGAATCCATATTTTGGTTCATATTCATTCATAATAAAAGGTTATGTACGGGGTGATGCTAGATATGAAGGATTGTGTATGAAGGTAATGAGTAGGGCAACAAGGAATCGATGACTCCTAATAAAGAGGAGTATTTATCCCAAGTAATCTCATCAAATGTTGACTCAGAAAATCTTTGATCAAAGTATGATGAAATTAGAAAATGTTTTCTTATTTATCATCGGTTGAGTCTTTATTGATGATTAGAGATTCAAATGGATTAAGTATGAGGGTTTGACATTTATTCATGCCCATCACTTAATCAGGATAAAAAAATATCGAAGGATTGAATTGCACATTAACTTGCTACTAAAGGGCATTTTGGTAATTTCTATCAAATTTCTTATCTTCTGGGTAGGCATGACACATTGCTAGATGTCAATCTTGTCTTGTAGGTTTTTATGAATCAATTAGATTGATTTCATAAGTCAATTTGAAGGTTGGTCCAGATTGACAGTTTAAGTTAGCCCGATTTAACCTGTTCAGATAGTCGGATACATAATCGGGCTAAATCAAAAACCTACTAATGGCTAGATGAGGAACCCCGAGGGTCATACACAATAGAGAATTAATTGAAGAAGTTAAAAATATTTTTATTAGGATTTTTGGATCCTAATTGGTTGGCCAAGATCGCATACTAGTATATGTGGGCTCACCCAAGCTCCTGACTTAATCTGTTTAGGTCCATTTGCTTGCTGATTAAGCTAATAAATTTAAGTTGGATTTAAATTAACATTAGCCATGTGTTGGGCAGCCTATCTAGAGTTTAATCTAAATTTATGGAATTTTTTTAGATTTTTTTAATGATAATCAAATTCGAATTGGATTCGAATTTCAGCCTGATTTGGTTAGTTTGGGTTGACTTGGTTAGTCTGGGTTGACCCGGGGCCTTAGTTCTTTTTTGAACCATTTTATTTCGAATTTAAATGAGTTTAATTTATTAAATATCATTTAAATTTATTAATAAAATAATTTAATAAATTAAATATTTAATATGTACTTGGTGGGGTTTGAACCCAAGACCCCTCGGACCCTTGGTGCCCCCTCTGAGCGAATAAAAGCGCTTTTCACGTAAAATGTCTCCACCCTTTCTTCATGCCCCTTGGATGGTGCCCTTTTTCTCAATCCATTGCCTCTCATTACTGCCCCTTTATTTCTATTTAAAGGGGAAGCAGATGAGATTCTAGAAATAGAAAAAGAAAGAGAAAACAGATAGCCCGTAAGCCATCCTTCTTCCCTGTTCTTCTTCCCTTGTCTTAATATCACTATCATATTAAGACAAGGCCCTAAGTTGAGATAGAGAAAGACAAGGCCCTAAATTGAGATAGAGAAAGGCTATTAGAGTGTGTAGAGGTTGTTGGAATGCTTTTAGAAAGCTTTTGAAGAGGAGAAAGTCCAAAGAGGCATTAAAAGGTTGCATATGATAAAAAGACTGCCAGGAAGGTTCTAGCAAGAAAATAGGAGTGCTTCAAAAATAGGAGTGCTTCTTCGAATTGATTCTATCATCTTTGGAGGGCATACACTTATGTGCCTCTGGGAGATTATTGGATTTAGCAATCCATATATTTTTTTACTCTTTTTATTTTAGATTTTAATTGATTTATTTTTTTAATTGTATAAAAGTGATCTTGAAAATTAGAACTTTTGACGATGTTTATTTTCAAAATGATTAAAGTTTATAAAAAATATGCCTTCAAGTATTCCAAAATTTTCATGATGAAGTCCAGCAAGGGATGGTGAAGAGCTTCCGGGAGTTGGGAAAAAATTGGGACAGCCATTTAGAGCGAGAGGTGGGACGGAGTCAGCCGCTGAGGGTGTAGACAGCCAAAAGAGTGGAGTCAGCTGCTGGGGGCGCAGCGATGGCCGAGATGGGAGCATATGGAGCCATGGCCGAGACGAAGTCGGGGAGACCGGGGCTGCCCTGGGAGATCGGGGCCACCTAGGGAGACCGAGAACGCTGGAGTCAAGAGCTAGAGTTAGGAGCTTTCGCTTGATCTCGAGCGGTAGCCGAGAGCGGGATAGCCGGGAGCCAAGAGCTGATGACGCAGAGCCGGGCTCGAAACAGTGCGTGTCTGGGAGCAGAGGAGCCTGGGCTGACTACGCGGAGTCGGCTAGTGACAGGGGACGGCGGAGTCGGAAGTCCATTAGAAGACCCGGAGTCGAGCCTGTTGTCTTCTGCTCTTGCCTGCAACCGGGGCAATTCTCAAAGTACGCTCTCCCTAGCAAACGCATAGCTTTATTCGCCATCTCCTCATCTCTTGGAAGCCGGAGCCTCAGCTCCTAGGAGTCTTGAGAGTCCGTAAATGATTCTCGACTTCATCGTTAGTGAGATTGTCCACCTTCATCAGCTCCTAGATCTGCCCTGGTGTCGCGGAATGGGAGCCACCGAGCTGCTGTGTGGAGGAATCGGCGGTGGAGCCCTAGTGACCAGCACTGCCTTGCCTTCCTGTGAGGATGGGACTGGCCTGGACGGAGCCGTCGTGCTGCATTGTTGAAAGATAGAGAGGGAGGGGGCAACGTGGCTACCGTAGCTGTGGCATGCCATAAATGCCTTGGTTCTTGCAGGAGAAAGCCAACGTGAGTGTGGAGTTGGGAATTGGAGCCGCTTGGGAGGAGAAGCCGCACAGGAGCATAGCCCGTTTAGGAGGAGGCCGCCTAGGAGGAGAAGGGTCGCTTAAAAATTGTTGGGGCCATGTTCCTTGGTTCGAGAAATTGCTTGGGCTATTGAGAATGGGCCAACTTGTTGAGATCAAGCTCAGATGCAATCATTATAATCTATGACATAGATCAATTGATCCCATCAAAAAACCATAGAGATTCTTTGTATGCTGCGGTGTCAAAGTAGGAATATGATTGGATTATTCCCAGCAAATGCATGATATAATATGTCTTCATGTATTCTCAACCCCATTCAAACTTGACCATGGATGTCCATGATTGGAAGGCTGGATTCCTGGATTGAAGAAAATTTTTTTATCTTTCTAACGATAACCTCTTGGTGTTTGCTGTATGATACGCACACATGAGCAGTAGATGGATGCAATAACGTGTGATCTTTGTGATGACGCCAAATCACCGGCCTCGAGCGTGCGGTCGTCTCCTCCAGTGAGCTCCTCGCGCCTGCAAGCAAGTCCCGGGGGCCGGAGGGGGCCCCAGCGGGACCCTCCGACGCTCAAGTCAGTGGTCTAGGCATCAGCCGTGAGCTTGAGGAAGCTCGAAAGAGAGAAAGAGAGAGAGAGGCCCAGAGAGGGAGAGGTCTCTCTGTGTGAGCGTTTAGGAGTGTTATGAGTGTGCTACCTGGTCAGGGGTCCCTCTTACCCATTTTATAGACGCTTAAGAGTTTGTCTGGCTTGAGTGGTTGAGGCTCCATAATGATGACTTTGATGGGTAAAGTGTCGGAACTGATGTCCGTGAAGCATGGGGTGTTGTCACTGGTCAGTGCATTAACTGATATTCGTGAAGCATGGGGTGCTGCAGGGCATGGCTAACCGCTACGGCGCTTGCTAGATGTGTCCCCTACGTCATCTCTTTTTTTTGCATTCATGGCACTATTCACTTGCATGACACTATTCACATGGCACTGTTCACATGGCACTGTTCATACATGGCCGACCCCGGCACTGTTCATACATGGCCGACCCCGGCACTGTTCATACATGGCCGACCCCGGCACTGTTCATACATGGTCGACCCCCGGCACTGTTCATACATGGCCGACCCCGAAAGGGGTCTTGGGGTAGGATGTTGATGGACCAGAGGTCAAGGTGGGCCAGAGCCGATGCGGAGGTCGAGATGGGCCTTGGAGGTCGAAGCGGGGCTCTATCAGCTTCCTTTACGGTTCTCTAACGACGTTGGATCAGCCACATCAGATGCCCCTCGCCCCTGAGACGAAGCGGGTCTACCCCAGCAAGGTGAAAGGGGCGTTACCTCCCAAGTGGCTGATCCTCGCCTGATGCAGGGCTTCATGCGCCGACGGGCGTCGTGCTTCATGCCTGGCTGGTGCAGGGCTTCATGTGCCAACGAGTGTCGGGCTTTACGCCTGGCTGGTGCAGGGCTTCATGTGTCGACGGGTGTCGGGCTTCATGCCTGACTGGTGCAGGGCTTCATGTGCCGACGGTGTCGGGCTTCATGCATGGCTGGTGCAGGGCTTCATGTGCCGACGAGCGTCGTGCTTCATGCCTGGCTGGTGCAGGGCTTCATGTGCTGACGGGTGTCGGGCTTCACGCTTGGCTGGTGCAGGGCTTCATGTGCCGACGAGTGTCGGGCTTCACGCCTGGCTGGTGCAGGGCTTTGAGTGCAAGCGGGGCGCCGGGCTTTTGTTGTTGAGAGCCAGTGGCACACTGCTCTGCCAGTGGTACACTGGGCTTTGTGCCTGGCTAGTGCAGGGCTTTGGTGCTGACCGGGGTCGGGCTTTTGTTGCTGAGAGCCGGTGGTACACCGCTCTGCCAGTGGTACACTGGGCTTTTTGCCTGGCTAGTGCAGGGCTTTGGTGCCGACCGGGGTCGGGCTTTTGTTGCTGAGAGCCGGTGGTACACCGCTCTGCCAGTGGTACACTGGGCTTTGTGCCTGGCTAGTGCAGGTCTTTGGTGCCGACCGGGGTCGGGCTTTTGTTGCTGAGAGCCGGTGGTACACTGCTCTGCCAGTGGTACACTGGGCTTTGTGCCTGGCTAGTGCAGGGCTTTGGTGCCGACCGGGGTCGGGCTTTTGTTGCTGAGAGCCGGTGGTACACCGCTCTGCCAGTGGTACACTGGGCTTTGTGCCTGGCTAGTGCAGGGCTTTGGTGCCGATTGGGGTCGGCTTTTGTTGCTGAGAGCCGGTGGTACACCGCTCTGCCAGTGGTACACTGGGCTTTGTGCCTGGCTAGTGCAGGGCTTTGGTGCCGACCGGGGTCGGGCTTTTGTTGCTGAGAGCCGGTGGTACACCGCTCTGCCAGTGGTACA
Source organism: Calamus simplicifolius (assembly GCA_900491605.1). Taxonomy (NCBI): domain Eukaryota; kingdom Viridiplantae; phylum Streptophyta; class Magnoliopsida; order Arecales; family Arecaceae; genus Calamus; species Calamus simplicifolius. The sequence goes on along the minus strand of UESW01004371.1, from coordinate 842,132 downwards.
CCGCTCTGCCAGTGGTACACTGGGCTTTGTGCCTGCTAGTGCAGGGCTTTGGTGCCGACCGGGGTCGGGCTTTGGAAACGCCAACACGATGTTGGTCTTGAAGGCTGATACAAGGTTGGTCTTCCCTGCATGACATTTTTAAGTGTCAATGAAAGAAAATTGTCTTAGGTGCATCGTACTTAGCTCTTGTAGAACCCCTTTTTTCCCTATGCGGATTTGAGCATTTCCGCCCGCTGGTGGTCTGCCCCCCAGGGAATCAAGTTGGGACGGCGCTTGGAGTCGGTTGATGACTAGCTCCTTTCCGAAGTGAAGCTGGGGATGGTCTTCCCTGCATGACATTTTTAAGTGTCAATGAAAGAAAACTGTCTTAGGTGCATCGTACTTAGCTCTTGTAGCACCCCTGTTTTCCCTATGTGGACTTGAGCATTTCCGCCCGCTGGTGGTCTGCCCCCCAGGGAATCAAGTTGGGACGGCGCTTGGAGTCGGTTGATGACCAGCTCCTTTCCGAAGTGAAGCTGGGGATGGTCTTCCCTGCATGACATTTTTAAGTGTCAATGAAAGAAAACTGTCTTAGGTGCATCGTACTTAGCTCTTGTAGCACCCCTGTTTTCCCTATGTGAACTTGAGCATTTCCGCCGCTGGTGGTCTGCCCCCAGGGAATCAAGTTGGGACGGCGCTTGGAGTCGGTTGATGACCAGCTCCTTTCCGAAATGAAGCTGGGGACCCATCTTTGGAGTGTAGTGAAGAGAGAGATGGGATCCAGAGCCGGGGACGCTGGAGCGGAGCCACGGACAAGAGTCGGAGTCGAACTCGGGAGCTAGAGGTCGCCGAGGGAAGCCCGAGTAGCCAACGGCCGTTGAAGATGAGCGGCCGGGAGAGTCCGCTAAAGTTGGACGGTTAGGAGATGATGTTGCTGGGAGTTATAGGATTCGGGCAGCCTCGACATTGATTCAAGTAAGGAGCCCTCCAGCTTCCATGGTCCTTCTCTCTCCTATGAAGTCTCATTACGTGCATGGGTGCATGTAATGCATCTGGACGTGGCTACTTTGGGAGCTTTCACTTGGACTTGGGATGCGGCAGAGAGGAAGAGAAGCTTGCCTGGCACTCGGGGATGTGGTGCCAAGGAGCATGAAAACGGGAGCCTCCGGGGCTGGATCTGAAGCTGAGGCGCTAGCGCCGGGTCTGGAGAAGAGTCGATGCCTCGGGGCAGAGTTGGGAACTGGAGCCATGGCCAGACCTTCCTCTGCGTCGCTGTCCATAGGAGAGAGGGCTGCTTGTGCGGCGAGTGGTGGCTCTTTGAGCTTTAAGTCGTTGATGGGCTTGATGATGTTGGACCTCTTGTTGGGGAGATTCCCAGCAGGATGAAGGATGGTTGGCCTAGGCAGTGACCAAAGGGCGAGTAGAAGCTTTTGCTCGCTGTTGCGTGGTCATAAGATGTTGCTTCTAGAGCTTTTGGACAGCCACGGTCAATGTTTGGATTTGTAGGATGAGTGGCAACATGTTCTATTTGAATGGTCTGAGATAGTGGTGACGATGGAACGAAAGGCCGGCCTCCTGCTGCTCAGCTTGTTGAAGGTGCCCCCCAGCTTAACTGGTGAAATCTTCACCATCCACCATCTTCACGATCCACCGCTTTGATAAAAAGGGATGAGGATCTGCACACTAGAATCGTTGATCCCCCCTTCCTTGCACGCCAATTTGATGACGCCAAATCACCGGCCTCGAGCGTGCGGTCGTCTCCTCCAGTGAGCTCCTCGCGCCTGCAAGCAAGTCTCGGGGGCCGGAGGGGGCCCCAGCGGGACCCTCCGATGCTCAAGTCAGTGGTCTGGGCATCAGCCGTGAGCTTGAGGAAGCTCAAAAGAGAGAAAGAGAGAGAGAGGCCCAGAGAGGAGAGGTCTCTCTGTGTGAGCGTTTAGGAGTGTTATGAGTGTGCTACCTGGTCAGGGGTCCCTCTTACCCATTTTATAGATGCTTAAGAGTTTGTCTGGCTTGAGTGGTTGAGGCTCCATAATGATGACTTTGATGGGTGAAGTGTCGGAACTGATGTCCGTGAAGCATGGGGTGCTGTCACTGGTCAGAGCATTAACTGATGTTCGTGAAGCATGGGGTGCTGCAGGGCATGGCTAACCGCTACGGCGCTTGCTAGACGTGTCCCCTACGTCATCTCTTTTTTTTTTTGCATTCATGGCACTGTTCACTTGCATGGCACTGTTCACATGGCACTGTTCATACATGGCCGACCCCCGGCACTGTTCATACATGGCCGACCCCCACTGGCACTGTTCATACATGGCCGACCCCGGCACTGTTCATACATGGCCGACCCCGAAAGGGATCTTGGGGTAGGATGTTGATGGACCAGGAGGTCAAGGTGGGCCAGAGCCGATGCGGAGGTCGAGATGGGCCTTGGAGGTCGAAGCGGGGCTCTATCAGCTTCCTTTACGGTTCTCTAACGATGTTGGATCAGCCACATCACTTTGTATACGACTCTAGCAAGGACTCCAGTCTTTTCTCAGCTTCTTCGTTTCTTCCAAAAACTGGGTTTCTTGTGAGAAAGCAATACCATGACAACGAACGCTAAACATCCATCCAAATCGAGGGCAGCTACTTAAAAGTCAAATGAAAGGGATCTAAAGTCATACCTTCACCATTTCAATCCCTTTCCACGGGTGCAGGTTTGGTAAACAAAGCTTCAAGGACAGAAGAACTGAACCTCATCCAAACTCCGTTCCAGAAATGTGGCGCGAACGCGCGCAAAGTCTCCGGTCACACGTCGAATTAATGCAAAATTATTTGCAGGTCCTTAATTTAACAATAATAATTGCTAACAGATTTTCGGGTGACGAATGTGAGACTGCATCTCAACTGCAGTCTTCATACAGGGTATGCAAGAGCGAAATTATTTCTAGATCCCCTAATTGGACAAAAATTATTAAGAAGTCCTTCAATGATGAAGTGAAGAAAAAAAAAAAGAAACCAGCTGGAAAGAGAAATAGCTAGGCAAAAAGATTACAAGTTCCGCATCGCTCATCCAACATCTAACTAAATTGTATTTAGAAAATCAAAAAGTCAAATTCTTTACCAATTGAAGGATGGTATGGTTATTTATTTTGTTGATAGGCCTTATAAATTAATTAAAAATAATATTATATACAAAATAATAATTAATAATATTATCAAAAGCTTTCGAACAGCTGAATGTTTGTCATACAAATATTGATAAATATTTTTAAAGCTTTTTTTAAAAAAAAATTAGTTTTTTTTGGTATAGATAGATTGTCACATTAGTTTAGTGCGAGTCAATCCAGATAGATTAGAAAATAGAATTTATTTAAGTACAATAGAACAGAAATTACCATATTTTTAAATCTAAAATCCGGAATGATAGGCCACGGTGCCCACCACCCAATCAGTCGCAGAGTTGGCTTCATGGTAAACATGACGGATCTGAATACTGTGAACATCGCGCAGGGTTGGCTATATGTCAGGGAGCAGAGAATTAGTTGGAATATGATTATAGCAGTCCTACCGAAGTCATCGAATAATAGTAAGAGAGTTTTCCTCGATGAAGAGGCTATGAGCATGAAGATCCGAGTAGCATAGAAAATATCAACCCAAGCTATATAAAACTCCGCCAGAGAAATAGAGGAGTCTATGACGCCAAGTCCTTCTGCGGCCACCATTGCTTCATCGCTTCCATGAATCATAAATGTTGAACATGATAATTTGCTTCGAACACTTTCATCAAAATTGATTTTAACAAATCCTGTAAGGCTCTCAAGAGATTAGAACCGGATGTCGAATCGCTACTAAAACAGTAAAGAACCCCATAGGCCAAAGTTATCAGAGTCAAGTGCAGTGTGATGGATAGTGTATTCGGCTGATAAAGATATGATTTTTCTCGTTATCATAAGGAAGGAGACAATGTCATCCGCGAAGATAAGTAAATTTTATGATAATTGGTAGGATGTGACGGCTCAAATGAAATTAAAAAAAAATGGTTACTAGAATTTTTTCGCATGGAAAGTACCAAACCAACCATTAGAGAAAATTATTTTTCAGTCTTTAAAATGATTGCAACTTAAAAGCAAATGACATAGGGTCCCGGAAGAAACTTTAATTATAAACAGGTACCTAACGTAACGCTGGTGCTCCTGAAATGGATGAATCATTGATACCGGTAGCGAATCAGAAGAGCGGGGAAAGAGAAACGTTGGTTCATACTTTCAAGAGCATGGCGGTGTCCCTGACCTTATCTCTCTTCCACTTCCCCCTCGCTAAACCCAAGTTCCCCTCTCCATCCCCAAACGCTAACCCGAGAACTAGAAGGAGAAAGAGTGGTTCCAAATTTCGCGTCTCCCCAATTTCCGCCTCGTCCTCGTCTTCCTTCTGGAACGGGAGCCCGCCGGAGACGGAGTGCCCCGTGCCGCTGGAGCAGCAGCCGGTGAACGAGTACCAGGCCCTCTCCACCTCCTTCCCCTTCTCCTGGGCCGCCGCCGACCTCCGGGAGTACTGCTCCCGCCTTGCGCTTACTGGCCTCTCATTCGCCCTCTTCGTTGGCCTTCCCGTCGCCGCCTTCGGCACACCGGCCGTCTCCGACCCGGAGGTCGACGGCCTCCGCTGCGCCCTTGGCGCAGTGTCCGCAGGCCTTCTCGCCGTCACGCTCGCCGTGCTCCGGATGTACCTCGGCTGGGCCTATATCGGCAACCGATTGCTCAGTGCCACGGTCGAATGTAAAAAAAAAAAAAAAACCTTTTGCCCCCCTTTCGACTGTTAAATTCTTATTTTGGTTATTTCAAATAATTTCTCTAATAAAATTCTGTTTCTAATGTGTTCAGATGAGGAGACTGGATGGTACGATGGCCAGGTAAGATTTTTCTCAAATTGGGGTTTTACTAAGCTATTGGATTTTGATCATATAGATGGAGAATTAACGTGGAAGTTCAATTCGTAAGGTGGAACAAACTGTACGTAGTGAACGTATGAACCAGAGATAGCACTGTAATAGTATCTCTGGTTTTTAATGTAATTCCTCGAACATGAAGAAGGTATTGTATATGGTGAATCTAAGAATAAGGGGTTGCGAAACAATAGTATCTCACTATGTTTCAGAATACCTTTGGAGATATCATGCTTACAGTATCATGCGCTGCAACTGTAACAACAATATAACCTTATTTTAATGAATTAGTCGTACTTACTGTGGAAGATTTTTAAATTTGAGGTTATCACACAAATCAAGTGAGCATGCTTGGGGTGGTTGCCTTGTGGAGAGAAGATAAATAATTGAGAATTGAAACATGCGTCCATCAAGGATTGCATGCATATCAGAGTTTTGGATGTATGTGAATAAAAAAGAGGGTTGTTGATGATCCACTCATTGTACTAGGAAAAAGGTCTGACATTAGGGCGATGACTTTTTTTGGGTGGGGGGGGGGGGGGGGTGGTGGGGGGGTTTAATGGACCATTTGATGCTATAGTTCCTACGGGCCTTACTGACTTGAATCAGGTGCTGGAGGCGTTAAAGTGTTGTCTTGGTAGAGCATGCCAACTGGCTTTATTGGTGTTGCTGCAAAAATTCACTCTTCAATTTGGGTGCAATTCAATTCCGGATCTGGATGTTGATTTTTCTCTCGAACGAAACCTGCAAGACAGTCCTCACGCAGAGTGCCTGGGATGACTCTCTGCGGAAGACCCTACGACGCCCAAATCAGTGAAGATTCATAGCAAGCAAATGTGAGGAGCTCTCGCAGAAAAGTTTCTCAAGAAATTGGCCTTTCGAGAGCTCTGAACTTTGCTTGAGCTTTAATGAGTTTTTAGTTAGAGTGTCAATGCAAGCATACCTAAGGAGCTTTAGGACAAGGGTATTTATAGGCGATCATCTGATTCCTTGGACGTGTCATAGGGGGTCTAAAACCGTTCAGATTCGAATCGAGTTTGTTATGAGGCCGTAGTATCATTATCTAGTTAGTTAGGGAATCGATGGCTAAAGGAGTTGGCTGATGCTTTGAGATTCGATGATTTTATAGGTTTTAGGCCACTTTCGATATTACTAGCATAATTTTTCGCTCGAGGTCGTTGGGGGCTGATACAGCTGGAATCTTGTCAAACTACCATGAATTCGAATTCTCTCGCGCTTGGTTCCGCAAAGGTTCGGGTATAAAATATTTCAGTGCCGTTGAGTATACGAGGATAGAATGCTCCGGCTCTATCGAGGCATATGAATATCTCGGTTCGACCGAAATAAGAGGATAGCTTGGCTTTGCTGGGGCAAAAGAAATGGCTCGGAGTGATTTAATTTGATGGTGACTTGGTTCGAGGATGGCTCGGCCTTGCTGAGGTATATCAACTCTGTTGTTTTTTAGATATGATAGCTGTTTGATCGAAAATCAAAAGTGGTCTTGACCCTTTTTGTCATGTGCGCGAGCGTCGGTGCAATGACAATTTTACCCCTCATCACATGCCCCCCACTCCTTAGTCCGAAGCGTAGGTTGGGGCATAGGGAGTAGAATTTTGGACGGCTTTATTTGATTGGAGAAATTCGAATAGGCGGAGGCGTGCTTTGAGGCCCTCATAAATGCCGGGCCGCGGCTTCATCATTTCTTCTTGTTGCACGAGGAGAAAAACCCCTCACCTTTTGCTGTTGGCCATGGGCGGAATGGCGCGTGGCAAGTCCAAGATTTGGCAGTGCATGGGGACTTTCGTCTTGTTGAAATGGTTTAAATAGAAGCGAGAGGCAAGTGGTGGGTTACCTTCTGTGCGCTTCTTCTCTATCTTCTTCCTTCGAAAATTCTTATCTTAGAATTAGACATGGCCGACGCTTCTTCTTTTGATCTCAGAGACAAGGGACGCCCCATCGATTCGGCCTCGACTATGATGGCTGCAAATCTAGAAAGGATCTGCCGGGAATACTGGTTTACCAGCGACATTCAGATGCGAGTTCCTGGTCTTGGACAGAGGGTGCTTGATCAGTTGGAGTCGAGGGTATTCTTTTATGAAGAAAGCTTCAAGGTGGGGTTTCGTTTTTCCCTTAACCCGTGGTGAGTGATATAATGAAATATTATGGTGTTTGTCCAATGATGATTACGCCGAATAGCTGGCGTTATATCATCGGGTTCATTTTTGTATGCTCATTCACGGGAATCACGGTGACGGTTCCTCTGTTCCGAGCTTGCCATAGCCTCACATCCTTCAAAGATTCTTCTTGGCACTATATCGGGCCTCGAAGAATTTTAAGAGGTTTTCGAAGGTTCCGACTTCCGTTAAGGGATGGAAGTCGTGATTTTTTATTGTCGAATGGAACGATGCGTTCGACTTTCCTCGTTAATGGGGGCCTCTCCCCTCGGATCCAAACCAACATCCGACGCTATCAAGAGCGGAGAAGGAGGACTTCGACGTTCTATACAGCAGCAAAGTGGTCTCCATCGATATCGTTTTGACTGAAGAGGCCCTCTACAATGCCGAGCTAAGTCGAGTTGACCCTTTAAGTAAGTGTGATATCTCCTCCTTCATGTCCAGATGTCTTTGCAGAGACGTAATTGATTGTTTTATTACTTGCAGGGATTAGATCTGAGTTTAGGGCTCAGATAAGAGGGGCGCTGCAATTGACTATGGTGGTTCGAGCGGAAGAAGAGGCGCCAAGCGCCGTCGCACTGCCTCGTCGACCCCTACGGGAGGGAAGAGGGCCAGGTCCGAGCGGAGGTGACCCTCTTCTCCCTCCAGATTGCAACTGGCTCTACCGAGCCATTCACAAGAAATAATTGAGCCTCAACCTTCGAGCCTGCCAAAGGGGGTCATTATAGGGGAGCCAACCCCGACTCCCGCCCTAGCACTGGGATTTGAGAGACCAGCATCTAGTGATGAGGCCGGAGAAGTTGCGGCTCAGGCGGAGCAGGAGCGTGACCAATCGCATGAGCCGTCAGGTGAGGATTTTCAGGTGACAAGATTCCTTTATCCTATGGTTGCTGATGTACCTTACCCTGAAGGGGAGGGTTCCATGAGCCAACGGAGGTTGAGAGAGGCTTTCTTCGAGGATCGGGCGGCAGCGCTTGCAGCGAGTGTTGTTCCACCTCCAGCAGAGATTCCTTCTCGCAGGATTGAAGAGGAAGAAAGGGAAGGAAGAGGTCTACCGGACGGAGCAGAGACTCCTCCGACGAGGATGGAAGAGCCAGGGCCTCCTCGCAGGGTCGAGGAGGAAGGAGGGGAGAGAAGAGACCCTCTGGGCAAAGCAGAGGCTCCCCCAACAAGGACGGAAGAGCCAGGGCCCTGAGGGTATTGGCAAGTGATGAAGAAGAGATAAGTCGGCTTACTTATCTTCTTGATCTTTCGGCTCGGGGCAACCTTTTCAGTGTTCTTTACGAGGGGGGAAATGCCGTCTACTCTGAAGGGGGAGAAAGCAGTCGCCGGGAGATTTTTGTTTCAATTAAGGGATTCGAATTGCCCTCTGACTTGGAAGGATGTGCATTGGCCCCTGATTCATACATTCTAAGGGATATGAACACTTTCTGCGTTTGGGTGAGTTCTCTTCCCTTTTACGTCTCCTCAAATGCTCTGCGCGTTTTACCAAACCTAACTATTTGGTTTGATTACAAGCGATTCTTCTCCAGCGAGAACTTTTTAGGCGTCTGTCCACGATCCAGGAATGCAACAGGCGAATCTCACATAAGGTTGAGGCACTTCGTGCCAAAACAAGCTCGGTCAATCAATACTCAGAGGAGTTGGCTAAAGCGCGAGCCAAGCTTGATGAGGTCAAGCGGTCGGGTGAGGATGCCCGATCCGAGGTATTACGGCTTCGGATGGAGGTGGCCGAGCTTGGAGAGGCTCGAAAGATTGCTGATGAAGCTCGATCGGAACTATCGAAGTTCCAAGGAGAGGCTCAGAGGGAGGTTGACCTCCTTAATAACAGGGCCGCTGAAGAAAGATCTCGTCTTGAAGCTCGGCTCGAGTCTTGTCAAAAGCAAGTTTTCGACCTTACGGTCGAGCTGCGTCAAGTGCGATCCGATGGCTCCAAGGATAGGATGGACCTTGAACACGCCTGGAGGGACATGGACAAATGCAGAAAAAAGAGGGTGAAGGCTCGGAAAAAGCTAAGAAGGCAGAAGTCGAGGTTGTTTGCCGCGCCAAAGAGGTATGTCCTCTTGCTGTTTTTGCACCATGGTCCATCTCTTTCTCGTAATCAAAACCGATCTGATCATTTGCTTTATTTGTCATATATATATATATATATATATATATATATATATATATATAGCTGGATAAAGCCAATGCCCAGACGGCTGATCAAATAACGGCTCTAAATAAGGATTTAGCCTTGAGTCGGGAGAAGTACTCCGAGCTGGAGCGTCGGGTATTCGAGGTAGATAATGAGATTGCTCTGGCAATCGAAAAATATAAGAGCTCAGAAGAATTCGCTCGTGGGCGGATTCAATTTCGAAGGAGCCATATAAAGTCGGGGCAAGCGAGGTCCGGGCGAGGGTAATTCAGGAGTACTCGGACATCCTCTCGTTTCTGGAGGATGAGGGGTATTATTTTCCATCGCCAACAGCCAAAGCAATGGCAGCGACCTCTCCATCTGATGATGGTAACGATGACGAGGATGTCCCCGGCATCGATTTTGAAGTGGCTCCAGAAGGAGATCCGATAGAGGCTCCTACGGAAATCGTCAGAGGATTGGAGACTTCGAGGCCTGATGTCGAGGAAGCCGGGGTTTCACAAACATTCACTGAGGAGGATCCGTCCTTAGGGCCTAGTGATAGGATTTAGAGATTCGTCCTTCTGCATTTTTGCTTTATTTTTGTAACATGGACGACATTATGATATAAATGAATCATCTTGTTTTTCTTTTTGTGTTTCACCGTTTTGGTGTTTGCGTTTTAAACGGATTTTTACCTCGTTCATGCCTTGCTGAAGTTCAGCTTACCACAGAGCTAAATGAATAGTCCCGCTCTGTTATCGCTCGGCCTCGTTAAGATCACCTCGATCGAATTTTCCGAAGAATATGAATAGCCCGGTTTTGCCAAGGCATAAGAGTTCCCTGATTTGGCCGAGATGCATTAGGATGGCTCGGCTCTGCCGAGGCAAGAGGAATAGCTCGGCTTTGCCGAGGTAGAGGGAATAACTTGGTTTTGTCAAAAATAGAGAGAGATATTTGACTTGGTCGAAGCACAGAAAGTGGCTTAGGTTCGTCGAGGCATATCTTATTTCTTTTTAAGGCATTTATTTTCATTAATGCCTTGTTTTTTCTGATGCGAGTTCGCTTTTCGTATATACCAAGCACTTGATCGCTATTGGACCGCGTCATTTTCGCGGAGGATTCCCCAAGCCTATTCGTATTTCGAAGATTTGCAAGCAGTTCTTGGCATTTAAGACTCTTGATTCGAGATCAGAAGAAATCTTTCGCTCTTCATTACGGTATGGGGAATACATCCTATGCATCCAGAGATGCATCAAGTTTTACCATGGCACGCCACGTGGCTCCAAGGGCGGTGCAATTGTGGTGCTTCGAGTTTTGAAGTCTCCCCTTTGTTAATAGCGGCTCTCAGTTTAGAGCCTATAAAAAGGGAAAGAGTGGGAGGCACTTGAACACATTCGAGAGAACCTTCTTGCTTTTGTGGGCAGAGAGAAATTTTTATAGCTTCTCTCTTGTTGAGGCTGAGGGTGGCAAGGTCAAGTTTTCTTTCGAGATTTGGCCTGATCCTAACAGTTGGGGCGATGAGGAAGTTGCTGAAGAGCAAGTAACCCTTAGAGAGGAGTCTGGAGGTCATACGAAGAGCGCATAGGGACGGATACAAGGATCATACGGGGAGCACACGCATGTGCTCTCTTTATGGCTCCTTTCACTTGCCGTGAGGCCCTACAAGACAACTGAAAATGCAGTCTTTTAGGGGCCCCGGCACCCACGAGCTTTCCTTCATCCTCAGTCCATTTTGGATCCCTTAGTTCATCCAATGGAGGGCCCATAGGATGGCTTCTAATAAGGAAGAAGGTGAGCAGCACTGGGCCACCTTCTTTGTTCTTTGGCATTGACCAGCAACTCAGTGAACTCAATGGAGTTGTTTGATTTCTCTGATTTCTTGGATCGGAAGCGGAAGCAACGTTATCGATCGGAACTGCTCGTCCGAGCTTTTCAACTTATTTTCTTTTGTTTTCTGTGCTGTAATGCACTTGTAATGCCTCTCAAGAGGTTGTAATTTCTTATAAGCAATAAAGAAATGTTTCTTTTTGTACCTTTGTCTTTTTGCTATTTTGTTTTTTCCATATCAGGTATTAATTTCTTTGCTGATGTATTTGTATGTCCCAACATAAGAATCATTTGTATGTTCCGAACTAAACGGGATGCAGGACGGAAGCCCGGAGCCTTCGAAACACAAGAATACCTAGCGGGGTATCCTTTGCGCTATAGAAAAAAGGGGAACGAACATTTAATGTTCCGGACCCCGCCTTTCAAATGACAGTACCAGTTCATAATCATTAGTAATGTTTTAAGTACTTTGCTTTGGTTAGGTGTTTTAGCGATCTGGTTTCGCTCAGTCTTTGTGGAGAGGGTATTTACCTCTGTTTAGGTTAGAGGGAGGCTTGGGCGGCTTTGCCAATTCTTAATATATACTCGTCATGTTGAAAGATAAAATAGGTCTTACCTTACTTTGGTGAGGTAAGAAACGATTTGTTCAAATTTGTTGAAGCAAAGGAAAAGTCGTTTAACCTTGCCAAAGCTTAGCAAGGTAGTTTGGCCACGCTAAAACATTGGGAGAATCAATCGGTCTTGCCGAGACTTTGAAAGAATCACTCGGTCGCGCCGAGGCTTGGAAAGACTATTTTTCTTGGCGTTGTCAAGGTACGGAGAATCGCTCACCCTTGCCGAGGCTTGGAGAAATTCACTCGTCGTGCCGAGGCTTGAGAGAATCACTCGATAGTGCCGAGGCTTGAGAGATTATATTTTATTTAGTGCTGCCAAGGTATGAAGAGATCACTCGGCCTGTCGAGGCTTAAGAGAATCACTCGGTCGTGCCGAGGCTGGAGAGATTATATTTAACTTGGCGCTGCCAAGGTATGGAGAGATCATTCGGCCCTGTCAAGGCTTGGAGAAATTCACTCGATCGTGCCGAGGCTTGAGAGAATCACTCGGTCGTGCCGAGGCTTGAGAGATTATATTTTACTTGGCTGTTAAGGTACGAAGAGATCACTTGGCCCTGCCGAGGCTTGAGAGAATCACTCGGTCACTCGGTCGTGCCGAGGCTTGAGAGATTATATTTTACTTGGCATTGCCAAGGTATGGAAAGATCATTCGGCCCTGCCAAGGCTTGAGAGATTATATTTTACTTGGCGCTGTCAAGGTATTGAGAGATTACTTGGCCCTGCCGAGGCTCGAAGAAATTCACTCGGTCGTGTCAAGGCTTGAGATTATTGAGCAAAATCCGCTTCTCATTACCGTCTTTGGGAAAAGCAATTGGAATAAGAATATTGCAGATTTTGAAAATAAAATTTCGTTACTGTAAATAGAGTGAGTTTAGTGAAGGCGTACTTCATTGGTGATATATATGAAGATTATCCGAGCTCCATGTCCTGGGATAGATTTTCCATCAAGATTCTGAAGTTTGTAAGTGCCGGGCCTGATTTTCTCAGCAACTTGATAGGGGCCCTCCCAATTTGAAGACAGTTTCCCTTGTTTCAACGGCTTTGAGACGGACGCCTTCCGAAGCACTAGATCGCTGGGAAAAAAGGATTTTCCTTTTACCCTGGTGGAATGGTAACAAGCTATTCTCTATTGATAAGCTGCCATTCGGATCCGGGCCTTCTCCCTATTTCTTCTATTAGATCAAGATTGGTTCGAAGCTGCTCGTCATTGGATTCTTCGAATAACTCTCCATCCGGGGGGAGGGGAGTCCGATCTCTACGGGGATGATGGCTTCCGTGCCAAAAGCCATCTTGAACGGAGTTTGGCCTGTGGGGATCCTTTCAGTGGTTCGATAAGCCCACAGCACGTGATGAAGCTTCTCTGTCCATCTGCCCTGCGCTCTGCTGAGCCGGGCCTTAATTCCTTGCATAAGGGTCCGATTGGTTACTTCGGCCTCTCCATTGGCTTGAGGGTGTCCAACTGAAGTGAGACGGTGAGAGATGCCGTGATCTTCGTAGAACTTCCAAAATTTAGGATTGTCGAACTGTCTTCCGTTGTCGGTGATGATGGTGTGCAGAAGGCCGAACCGATAAATGATAGATTTTCATATAAAGTCCCTGGCTCGAGCCTTAATTATTTGAGCGACTGCCTCGGCCTCGACCCATTTGGTGAAATAGTCGATTGCTACAAATAAGAACTTCCTCTGTCCCGTGGTGAGGGGAAAAGGACCAAGAATGTCCATTCCCCACTTGGCAAAGGGCCAGGCAGATGATACAGGCGTTAGGTCGGCGGAGGGCGTCTCTGAACATTTGAATGTCGTTGGTATGAATCACAAGTTCGGACAAGGTCATCAGCATCTCTTTGCATGGTGGGCCAATAATACCCCGGGCGTAGCACTTTGTGGCACAAAGCTCGGCCGCCAAGATGATTACCACAGATGCCTTCGTGAATCTCCGAATAGCATAATCAGCCTCTAACTGATGAAGGCATTTAAGTAACGGCATAGAGAAGGATCGCTTATACAACCGATCATCAAGTAGAATATAGTGAGATGATTGCATCTTCAGTTTCCTTGCTTCTTTCTATCAGCGGGGAGCAGCCCTTCTTTGAGATACTTGAGCATAGGGTCTAACCAGGATGGTTCAGCATCAATCTGCATTATTTGATCAGCATCGACAATGCTGGACTTTTCAGGACTCCAAGTGGAACTTCCGCTCAAGATCCATCGAGTCCGTGGTCGCTAGGCGGATAAAAGGTCAGCGCGTGCATTCTCAGCCCTTAGGATCTGAATAACTTTAAATTCAGCAAAGCAGGAGGATAGATCGCACACCTTTTGAAGATACCGAATCATGTTCGGCTCCCGAGCTTCAAACTCTCCCCGCACCTGGCTAACTACCAATTGAGAGTCGTGTAGGCATTCAGCTTTTCGACTTTAAGCTCAAGGGCGATGCGAAGTCCAGCGAGCAGAGCTTCATACTCTGCTTCGTCGTTAGAGACTGGGAATGAGAAATGGATTCCATACTCGAAGGTTGTTCCCTTCGGACTAGTGAGGACCAAACCAGCACCAGAACGCTTGCGCTGGAGGATTCATCGGCATGGAGCAACCACAGAGCACTGGGCCTTGGTTGCTCGGGAGTGTCCGGAGTGGAACCATCTTCAGGTATGATGCATTCAAGAAAATCCGCCAGGACCTGTGCCTTAATGGCCGGACGAGGTTGATATTGGACATCATACTCACTCAATTCAACAGCCCATTTGATCATTCTTCCCGATGCCTCTGGACGATGGATAATTGATTTGATAGGCTGGTCGGTTAAAACTGTCACAGTGTGTGCTTGGAAATATGGTTGCAACTTTCGAACCGATGTTATCAGTGCCAACATCATCTTCTCAATTCGAGTATACCTTGTTTCAGCGTCCTAGAGCAATTTACTAACATAATAGATCGGCTTTTGAATTTTGTTTTCCTCTCTGACCAGCACAATCCGACAATGCCCTCCGAGACCGCTAGGTATAAACACAGCATTTCTCCCGGCCTCGGGCTACTGAGAGGTGGCGAGCCGAGGTATTTTTTTAGATTTTGAAAGATTTCTGGCAGTCCGAGGTCCATTGGAAGTTTTTGGCCGATCAAAGCACTTTAAAAAAGGGCAAACACTCTCGGCCGACCGAGCAGCAAAACGATTGAGGGCGCTATCCTCCCAGTAAGACGTTGTACTCTTTGATCGACCCTAGAGGCGCCATCTGCTGTAGGGCCTAGATTTTCTGTGGATTCGCTTCAATGCCTCGTTGGGAGACCATGAAGCCTAAGAACTTTTAGAATTGACTCCGAAAGCACATTTGGTTGGGTTAAGCTTCATCTTATACTTCCAAAGTGTTGCGAAACTTTCGTGAGGTCTTTAATATGCTGGGATGCCTCTCTGCTCTTTACCAGCATGTCATCAACGTACACCTTCCATGTTCCGATCAATTTGCTCTTTAAAAACTTTATTGACCAGCCTTTGGTAGGTTGCACCTGCATTTTTTAAACCAAAAGGCATAACTCGGTAGCAATAAATACCTCAGTCGGTGATAAAGGCAGTCTTTTCTTCATCCTTGGGTGCCATCCGAATCTGGTTGTAGCTCGAATAAGCGTCCATGAAAGTCAGCATCTGGTGGCCCGAGGTTGAATCCACAAGTTGATCAATCCGGAGGAAAGAAAAACTGTCCTTAGGGCAGGCCTTGTTGAGGTCAATGAAGTCGATGCAGATCCTCATTTACCGTTTGATTTCTTTACCATAACAACATTCGCCAGTCAGTCGGGATAGTTTACTTCTCGGATGAAGTTGGCTTTAATGAGTTTGTCTACTTCTTCCTTAATAGCCTTTTGGCGCTTGGGGGCAAAGCTTCTCTTCTTCTGCTTAACTGGCCGAAACGTCTCGTCACGTTAAGGTGGTGGATCAGGACATCCAGGTTGATTTCAGGCATGTCCGAAGCGAACCAGGCGAAGACATCGATATTTCTTTGAAGGAACTCGACCAAATCCTGCCGAGGCTTTCCCTTCAGCTGTGACCCACCCTTATGGTTCGGTCGGGCCGAGCTTCATCGAGTGGCACCTCCTTCAACTCCTTGGCTGACTCTCTCGTTGCTCGGCAAAGTCCTTCCGAGCATCCAGCCCATCAACTTCGGGCTTCCTGGATTGAAGGTCGGCAACAAAGCAGTGCCGAGCCACAACTTAACTTTCTCGAACAACCCCCACTCCCCATTCGGTGGAAAACTTCATGGCGAGATGAGAAATGAAAATGATAGCTTTGAGGGATATTTGCCCTGGCCTGCCGAGGATGGCATTGTAAGGGGACCGAAGCTTGGTCACGAGAAAGTCCATGAGTGTAGTGGCTACACTGGGCCAAGTGCCTGCTCGGAGTGTCAAGGTGATAACTCCCTTGGGGACTATGGCGTCGCCCGTAAAACCCACTAGAGTGGATTTTATGACCTGAAGGCTTTCCATCCGCAATTTCAATCTTACAAGGCATCAAAATACAAAATGTTAACAGAGCTTCCACTATCAATCAAAATGTGGTATATATCGTAGCCGTTCATATTTAGGGATACAACTAAGGCATCATCATGGGGGTATTGTACTTCCGAAGATCCTCATCAGAAAAAGAAAGCTCGTCAACTCGAGTCCTCTTTGGTGGATTCTTCTCCTCGCCCGGCCAGGTTGACGAAGAGCCGACCGCCGCTATCATATTAACATTGCTAATGACTGGGGGATTCGGTGGAGGGAGTTGGCGAGGGTCGGACTGGCGATCTCCTCCATTGTTTGGCTCGGGAGCCCTCCTGAATTGGTCTACCCTACCCCGTCGGATGAGTTGCTCGATCTTGTTCCGAAGCTGCTAGCATTCCTCAGTGTCATGCCCGTGATCTCGGTGGAAGTGACAGTACTTGGTCATATCCCTCTGAGCCGCATTGCCCCGGAGAGGAGGCCGAGGAATTTGGCGCTCAATCTCCATCAAAATTTGCGCCCTTGGCGCGGTGAGGGGGTGTATTGATCGAACATTCGAGCCGGGTTCTGGGTTCGATCTCGAGGCGGCGGTGGAGGAGCTCTTTGGCGATGAGATGGGCTTGCATGGCGGAAGGATCGATGCTTTTCCAAGCCTTCGCCTCCTTCGATTGCTTGACCTTCGTGACTCCTCAACCCTGGCATAGTTATCTGCCAAGGCTATCGTATCAGAGAGGCTTTTTGGGTAATTGACTTCCAGAGCTAAGTAGAAGTCGCCTTTCTTCAATACTCCTCCCGCCAAAGCAGACATGGCCACCTCGTGATTGAGGTGGTTGACCTCTAACATGGCCGTATTGAAGCGGCCGAGGTAATTCTTCAAAGATTCCCCCTCCCGCTGCTTGACTTCGGAAAGAGAATCAGATCTTCGTCGTTGGCAACGGCTACTGACGAACTGGCTGATGAATAAGCGGTTCAGCTCATCGAAAGAATCAATGGAACTGGCTTCAGGTTGTTAAACCATGTTCTAGCCGATCCTCTAAGGGTAGAGGGGAAGGCTCGGCACAGGATCGCATCTGACGCTCCGTGGAACATCATGATGGATCTGAAGCTACTCAAGTAGTCATTGGGATTAGCAGATCCATGATATGGTTCGATGGTGGGGAGCTTGACATGAGGAGGAATCACTTCCCGCATGATCTTCTCAGAAAAAGGAATGCACTGCTTCACCTTTGACTGGGACGAAGGGGCTTGTCTAACGGCGTTCAGCTCTTGACGCCACTCCCGACGCATCTCCTGCATCTGCTGCTTGATCCCTTCATATAGAGTGGCAGAAGGGACCGATCGAGGGGATGACGACAATAGCATCGAATCTTGGGAAAACACCGAGAGAAAGAACGGGTTCGTCGAGATCTAGGCAGGCTCTTCCCTCCAACCTATTGCGGCGCCGGTCTGGCCCCTGTGGGTCGGTGAAGATGATCTGCGGCTTCAGGCGATTGGAAGAAGAAATTGCCGGCGGAACGGGGATGACGACCTTCTCATGGAGTTGCGGAGTAGGGATAGCTGGACGGGAAGCTCCATGGAGCCTCTGGACCAGCTGAGTCAGAGCTTGGACCAGCTGAACTATCGTGGCAAACTGGTCCTGCATCACTGCAGTCACCGGTGGTGAAGGGGTCTGACCGGCGGTGGTAGCGGATGTGCTACACTATTGATTGGATCAGGCCTTTGAGAGGCGGTCTGATCCTGAGCATCAGAAGTGGCTCTCTTCCGATTGGCTATTAGAGGATTCTTCTCTTGATCTTGAACTTGACTCCTGGATTACAAGTTTACGGGACTTAAGGCCCTTCCTCTAGCGCCAATCTGTTGCTGCGAAAATCTGCTCTCCAACTCGGGTGTAGTTCGACTCCGGATCTGGATGCTGATCTCTCGTCGGGCGGAACCTGCAAGACAGTCCTCACGCAGAGAGTGTTTGGGGTGGCCCTTTGCGGAAGATCCTCCGACGCCCAAGTCAGTGAAGATTCATAGCAAGCAGATGTGAGGAGAAGGCTTTCGCAGAAGAGCTCTGAGCTTTGCTTGAGCTTTAATGGAGTTTTTAGTCAAAGTGTCAGTGCAAGCGTACCTAAGGAGCTTTAGGACAAGGGTATTTAGAGGCGATCATCTGATTTCTTGGACGTGTCATAGGAGATCCAAAACCGTTCAGATTCGAATCAGATTCGAATCGAGTTTGTTATGAGGCCGGTAGTATCAGTATCTAGTTAGTTAGAGAATCGATGGCTAAAGAAGCTGGCTGATGCTTTGAGATTCGGTTATTTTATAGGTTCTAGGCTACTTTCGATATCACTAGCATAATTTCCCGCTCGAGGTCGTTGGGGGCTTATACAGCTGGAATCTTGTCAAATTACCATAAATTCGAATTCTTCCGCGCTTGGTTCTGCAGAGTTCGGAGGCCATTCAGTCTAGCTGAAGTACAAAAACAGTCTGGCTCCGCCAAGGCATTTGAATGCCTCGGTCTAGCCGAGGTATAAGAACGGTTCGGTCTGGCCAAGGTATAAAATATTTCGGTGCCGTTGAGTATACGAGGATAGAATGCCTCGGCTCTATCGAGGCATATGAATATCTCGGTTCGACCGAGATAAGAGGATAGCTCGGCTTTGCTGGGGCAAAAGAAATGGCTCGGAGTAATTTAATCTGAGGGTGACTTGGTTCGAGGATGGCTCGGCTTTACTGAGGTATATCAGCTCTGTTGTTTTTCAGATATGATAGCTGTCTAATCGAAAATCAAAAGTGGTCTTGACCCTTTTTGTCATGTGCGCCAGCGTCGGAGCGATGACAATTTTACCCCTCATCAGTTGGTAGTCACAGGATGTTGGTACCAAAGATTTGGGTTTGAGCCCCACCCTCACCCGATTTTGGCCTGGCTTTCCCAACCTGCTTGTTGTTTTGGTAAAATTAATGCTTGGAAGTTTAAGAGATGTGATAGCTGTGGGGTCTATTGGTAGGTTAAGGTGCTGCATTTTGCTGATAACACTAATGTTCTCACGGAATTAGGACATGTGAGATCTTAGGAGTCAATTACATGAAGTGGACCAAAACATGACATCTGAATTGATAACTGAAATAAAACCAATTTGCAAAATATTTGTCAAGTTAATTACAAAAGATTGTTAGACATGCAGGATAATCGATCAAAGTGGGGTGAGGTACTACCTGAAACAGATTTAAGAACAGTGACAATCTTTTGGAGTGGGTGCAATGCCTTAACAATATATCTAGTTAGAAGTGTAATTTGAGAAAGAGAATATGGATATAAATTGGGGGTTGATTTTGTTAAGTCATCATTTCCCTTTAATAGGTTTGGGTTTGCAGAAACACGTGCTGCCTAAGTAAAGGATACTAATCTTATGGATTTACTTATAATGGAGGGGGCTGAAGGTATCTGAAGAGGTGCACAGTGGATTTTTCATGATCCAACTATCAGATGATTGATGTGCCCTTGTTGTTGAAAAATTTTACCTGCCTATTAGTAGTAAGATCCAAGTGGTTTTTTGAAGCTAATCTGGATCACATCTCCTCTGTTCAGAGTCCAAAAGTTTGGGGAGATCTGAGCCATTTGAATTAGGAGTCAAATGACTTTACCCCTGTAATTTGAAATTACCTTGGGCTCTTGTCCATTAGTTCTTTTTGCCAGCTAGCTTACTTTGCCCCCTACTAAAGTCATGAGGGAATTCATGCTTCTGCTCGTCTTTATTTTGGCTCTGCCTAGGTCACTTGGCCATAAATTGGATGAGTTTCTACCAGGATTGTCCACTATGTACAGCCTCCAAGTTTATGTGCCATCCTACTGGTAGGTGTGAGTCCATATTATGCATGCTTATTTCTTTGATAAGTTCACTACTATTAAATGGATCTAGTTATTAGTTAATAATTTAATGCGTTCAACGTAAACACATAAAATGTGCTTTATCCTTGTCTCTTTATTGCAAATAAGTTTTCTATCCCATCCACCGTACACATGGAAACAAGTCAGCAGATTTGATAAAACCAATACAAAGAAATAGAACATAGGAATCTACAAAGCAGTAACATGGTTTTTTTTTTTTTTAACAGATCTGGGTGAAGACTCCAGAAGTTTTAGCTCGTGATCGTCTTCTGGGTTCATTTTCTGTAAGTTTACCATGAACTTCAGCTATTTAATTCTGTTGATAAAAGGCAGGTTCAAATTTTGAAGCAGGTTGGTTTTCCAATTGCTTTGAATTTTGATAAAGCTGAATGTGGATGATGTCTGGTTAAGTATGCCAAATTTTTTATGCTGCACATGACATCTTCATATCTTGCTTGTAAGTCAATTGATGGAAGTATATTACATCTTGGGTGCATTTAGTGGTGTCTATAATGTAAGTTCCTTATTATTCTTATTGTTTCTTACAATTATATGATCTCTTTGGAAACCATAGAGATGATTGTCCAGTTTAACATGCATCTGATCTGACACTGTTTATGTGTATTCTAAATTCTAAGTCCAGTTTTGAAGACTCTTTAATATCTGATCAGCAAATCCACTTTGGTATATTATATGTTTCTCACACTTCAGGTGAAGCCTGTGCTAAGCAGAGTCAAGCTTACATTAGTAGGTCTGGCAATTGCCTTAGTGGCCTGTGTTCTCCTTTTCATCAACATTGAGAACCCAAGAAATTCATCAGAAGATGATGGCAGAAAAGTCATAGCTGGAGTGTACAATGATGCTTCTGCAAGGTCATTTGAGCCTGATGCATTCCATGGTCAACCTGATTTGTCCTAAACCTAAGGGAAGAGCCTTGGATATGCGTACTGTTCTCCATGTAACTATATACACTATCAGAAGTCAGATATCACATTTCCAGATATGCACATTTGGCCATATCCTTCTTTCTTTCATGTGGGGGCCATACGCTCTCTGTAAATACGTAATTCCTATATTGTGAAGTCAGTTATAGGTTATTTCTGAGTAATGATAGTTACCAAGATGCTGTACTTATATCCCACTGTACAGAAAGCTAATTCTATAGATGTATTTGTAGAAACTATAAAAATATTGAAAGCATCATAGCATTTGTTATCATATAATTTTCTGACATTTACAGCTTGTTCTTTATTTATTGTACTAGTTGACCATGTTTTCTTGAATCTTGATGTAACTTAAACTTTTCTTTTGGAGGGGTTCCATGCTACTGGATGCTGGAGCATGTGTACAACTTATAATATTCTAAGAGTGCCAAACACTATTTAATAATGATCCATGTATAATGGTTTTTTTGAAGTGTATGAGAATTTGCTGTTCCAGAATTGTCCTATATTTGTCTACAAAGGATTTGAATGCACACGCTAACTGTGAGAAAAATGTTCATATGTCAGTTGCCAACTTACAGATTTATACCAAAACTTGTTCAAAAGCTGGAAGTTGGAACTACCATGTTTGAGGAATATTATGAGAATGCTGGATGTCTTCTCACTGGTTTGAATTACTGGACTGAACTACAAAATTTGGATGCCTGACTCTATAATCTGTGCATACAGAGTGATGGGATTTGCCTCTAAACAGATAACAAATCATTGCCACTTTAAGATATCTTGGAACTTGTGCTGAACATTTTTTAAAGCATTAAGTTAGGGATTAATACAGAGAGAATGAGTAGTCTATTTGGCAAGGCCTTTGAAAGGCTTGACTGTACTTTCCTTTTCTAACCCTTTCATTCATTCTTCCTTTTCTTTTCTTTTCTTCTTTTTTTTTTTTTAAATCTGGGTCTAGATTTTCCTAGTTTTGACTTCTACATCTACCTTGGTGGTCAAAAGGTTGGAAAGGAATTTGAGCTTAAATGAGTAATCTCTTTTCTGCCTGGAATTTCTTTTCCATGCTTTCGAAGACTACATGACTTGTCGTGAAATGCCTGCAGAAGTAGAACTTGAAGAAGAGAAAATTCATTTCTTCCAAAAGACTAAAGATCAAAGGAACATCCATTTGCATGAGAGAGAGAGGGGGGGTTATGCTTGGAGTAAGGTTATGCTCTTCATTAAGGTGGAGGGGAGAGAAGGGTGAGTGGAGATGTGAATTTGGCAAGGAGTATCTTCATTTTTTTCAAGGGATATAAACTGTGGTGTCTGTTTTCCAAATCTCTCAAATGCAGACTCAACTAGCAAGGGGCTTCCAATGAATTCATATGAGAGTTAGCAGAAACATCATTTAAAGGTTTAATGAGGCATTTATAGGAGGAAGTATGTGAGCTTGTTACTCTTCTTAATATCCATAAGGAAATTTATGTTATTGGTTCAGCACCTGAGCTCAGTTGTATTTTTTTTGTTAAATACTTGTTTACACAAATATCTTGAGAAGCAAATTGCTGGAAAAAAACAAAGAAACTATTGATATCATCATCTGCTTGCATACTAGTGCAATTTATGGAGATTGTCACTAATTATTTATGAACCTTATTTTGCTATCTGATTATCAGTTGTTTGTGGGGTTATTGGTCTGATGGATTTTACTCTGGGCATTCCCTTCGTATCTTGTGGATGCCTTTGAAGGAGCACAATCCATCTGGGTAACTTGCCCAAGGAGACACAAAACTTGAATCCTGCAAGATGATGTTGGAACTGTGGAAGGAGAAAACTGGGGTCGTGGACCAAATTAAGCCAGATGATCTTTTGATTGATTCAATTAATAGGAGCAACCAAACGTCTATTTTGTCATGTGCCATAATTCAGATGAGTTGAGAGAGAGATCGATCCATTTTGATATGATGTAATGGTTGATCCAGAACCCCATTTGTATTCTTCAGTAGGTACAACATATTCTGTGAGAACCCTAGCTCTTACAGAATTTGCATTGTTAACTATGCAATCCTGTGGTCGAGTCTGCTGGTGTAGATACTGCAACCGAAGCAGAGGTTGATGTCCTTTGGAAATCCTAAAAGCACAAGATCTAGTTCCCATTACAAGATTACTTTGGAAAGTGGTTTAAGAAATATCATCACTTGGGATAACAAAGGAAGACCAACCTGGTACTGGTTATCATTCAGGGATGCTTTTAGGAGTGGCAAAATCTCATTCGAGTGGGGTGTTTCGTCTCTGTTGTCACATGGTTAATTCTGTTTATGAACTGATGGGTCTCTTTGAGATTGGCTCTTCCATTGTCCCTCTTTGGTCCAGCTGAATGTTAAAACTTCCATTCTGCCTCCTTTTAAAAAGGATGGGAAAAACAAAAAAAAAAAAATGAAAAGAGGGAAATAAGCATAATTTGAATCAAACTCTTCCTTCCAAAAGACAGACTGATGGTTCATAATGTCCACAGCTAAGAAAACAAAAATGGTTGGTAGTTTCATATCAACGAAGATGGGGTTGGACTTCATAATTGCCTGGCTGGACTTTGCAATTCATTGTACCTTTTAGTAGCAAAAGCATCAATATATTGCAATCAGAGTCATGAGACATCCTCTTGGTCCTGAGCAAGGATGTCACATTAGAACCACCAAGACAGTTCCTCGGCTGCATTACTGCCGCTGAGCACCTCCATTCCATGATATTAGCTGCGAGGTATATAGCATCCACATCTAAGTACTTAATTTAACTTTATCTTTTAACATGTTTTTGCAAGTTTGCAAATCTGTTTATTATGAATGAAACGTTCACTTTTTTAAATGGCACTGTTACGAGTGATGTCCCACTGTTCCATCTCTGCAGTTAAGATTTCACTGTCCATTATCTCAATTCTGCACATTTATTCAGTACTGCTGCTATCACATAAAAAAATGCTTTTAACAGTGCTACAGTAGCAGGCCAGCGAGGTCGGCTTCGCTCTGAAACAGGCCCTAAACAGGTCCAAGGTTTTATATAAAAACAAGGCTGATGCTGGTTGACAGGTCATTGGATTGGTGGTCATTGCCTGACCTCGAGCACTGCTAACAGCTCAAGTGGAATCACAGCCAAATCTTTTCGCTAGGAGGCTCATACAGTGAGAAAGACAACAAATTAAGGCTGTTTAGGGCCACCAACTTTGGCTCCAAGCGAGGGTACCACTGAAGGAGGATCCACAGGTGGTTGTAAGGTTGCTGTCAAATAGATATCTGTGAAGCCTTGTTGATAACATAGCATTGCCTACTTTTCAGTCTTCAAAAGCAAACAAGTCCAGGGTTACTTCAACTGATCTAATAGCTGTCAATTATCTAAGGAACTATTTTTATTGTTTTGATGCATGAAATTATGATGGTAAGCCCGAATCTCACAAAAATAGAAATATATATGAGTCCTCACAATCGAATAATTGATATCTTAACCCACATTCTACCCGTATGAGAGTGTGTCTATGGTATGTACGCAAGTGGATCAATTCAAATAATGGTCATGGATCCTGGGATTGTGTATGAAGAGTGCAGGGAATTGATCAGTCTTGCTTACTGGATTAATGACTTGGAATATGATCTTTAAAAGACATTCAGAAAACTACTTGGGTCCATTCTTCAAGTTATAAAGTTACTTCTTTATTCTCTGTAATGCTGGATGAAAAAGGGTTTTTGGTTTGAAGAGCCAACAAGCAGTCGATTCTTCTCCTACATGTTTTATATTTTAGGCTAAAATTTTGATCTATAGGGTCTGATATTGCTTTGAAATCTCATTCTGGCAAGTGTGCTTGCTTCCTGACAATGTGATGCCCTCTTCAATTGATTTTTCTTTTTTCTAACTTTTCTATAAAATCTTTCATGAATTGAAATGGGTCTTTTTTTTTTTTGTCTTTTTTTGGTCTGAATTTTTATTCCGTATTTATTTCATTGTAGCATTATCAAGTATATCAGATTTATATGCTTATTTATGTCTATATATTAGTTTAGTCCAAAATGAAGGAAAACCGATGTAGATGAATCTAGTCGCTCTTGTTCCTACCGTTTAGGTGCAATTAAATTTCTCCCAGTCTTTCTCCTGGTTAAAGCTAAATCTTGACAATCTGCGGTGATTATATTTGAAATTGCGTTGCAATGCTTTAAAGTTATAAGTCATGCAGAAATTAGTCTAATACCATGTATTGTTTATACCGAGCATGTTAGTTAAGGATATTTTGTTTGTTATAAACACCCTATACATAAGTCTAGCAGTTAAGAATCTACATCAACACTAAGGTGATAATGATTGCTAATTGACTTGTTAATGTATAAATTACTGATCTTATCAGGTTGGATTAGTGACGGCATCTTTTTATTGTTTTCCTCTCTTCTGTTTCCTTTGCTTTTTGATGCTCAATCTTCTCTCATTCGGTTAAACTTGCTTCTGTTAGTGACCACAGAAGGAATGCTCAAGACAAAGGGACCACTGTTGCTGCTTGTAGGGCAACAAATAAAATCTTGACTATTTTCTTCTCTTTGCATTTCAGCTGTCACATAACTATCTCACTGATCGCACTGCTGAATTGAATAAAAGTAAGGAAGCAGGAAATAAAGAAGGTTGGATGTTCTGTCCGGATCTCTCAGCTTTGTCAGTGGAAAATTTTTTTCCTTGCAACTCCCGCAGACATATTGTTCATCCTACTGTCGGAAAGTTGACTGTCCTCCTCAGCCACAGGTGACTCACGAATTCAGAACTTGGAAAATAAATAACTTATATGTCAAAATTGAAGAAGATATTTAAGCTATCAAAGTGGAAAAAAAAAAAAACTAAAATTATTGAAGCATCTCCTTTTTAGCTTTCATACACATGTAGCATTATTTATATATGTAATCCACAAGCATCCTATAAAACAAATCATAGGTTTATTTATTTATTTTTCCTTCAAAAAACAAATAGGTAATCCATGGACAATTCATGTGGCACTTTGCATGTAGCACCATGCATGCGCTTCACATTGCATCTTACACATGGATCAGCATGGAAGTTAAGATAACATGTGCATGTGAGTCATGCCATGCAAATGTCACACGTGCAGATACTGCACGTTGGATATATGTTACTTAAAATGAGTGCAATTAAGCTGGTAAACCATGTGGTGGTAGAAGAAGATGGAAGCGTCAAGCCTGGCCACATCAAGCACTGTGAAGTCTCTGTCCACCTCCAGGAGTAGAGCTACAGGCTGCCATGTCCTTACCCTGTAGCAAATTGTGCTCCAATAAATAATATATAAGAGGGAACAAAAGCAAATGCACCCTTATATATATATATAGCCTAAAATAAGTGCTAATAAGTTAGCAGGGACCTACAACTAAATCTTACCTTCCACCTACATGGGTCAAACCTAAAGTGATATTTAAAGTGAACATTCTTCATAAATTAGTCAGTATCTAAAATTTTTACATAAGTATGATAAATTAGTTTTAAAAATCTCATTTGCACTCAATTTTGGAATACAAAAATAGTAGAGG
This sequence comes from Calamus simplicifolius, assembly GCA_900491605.1. Classification (NCBI taxonomy): domain Eukaryota; kingdom Viridiplantae; phylum Streptophyta; class Magnoliopsida; order Arecales; family Arecaceae; genus Calamus; species Calamus simplicifolius. The sequence goes on along the minus strand of UESW01004371.1, from coordinate 815,668 downwards.
ATGGATGTTCATCTTTGATTGTTAAGAATATTTTTTTAGAAATAAAAAATTACCATAGGAATTTGAACCTTCTCTCTTTAAACAGCTTGTAAGAGTTTCCAGATGAAGCAATCTAAACTAGACAAAGACACCATCTCTTTGGTATGATGTCTCCTTTTGCCACCACGATGTTGCAATGCGTCCATCGATCATAACCTCTTTAGCGTATCTTGTTATGCGTCCCTTGTAATGGCAATATATAAGCTTATGTTTTGCATGAAGGGAACGGACATGCAGTCAGTCGATCGAGTCGAGCACAAATCTTCACCAACTAAGTCATTTTATTTCTTTAGTTGCATGCTTTCTTCCCGTTTCATCACAAAGTAAGTCGCAACCTTATTTTGTACAAATTAGTCTCATATAATAATTAAACACAATGAATTATAAGAGTGAAGCATCAAGTATGACTTCTTAACGCACTGAACTCAAGAAGATGAACTTCATAGCAAATCTTTTGCTGCATGTTCATATCGCAATGTATACTCTTAATCTCTTTTTTTCTTTTGATGGAAAAGGGAGGAAAAAAAAAGCTAAATGTAATTTATCTCCAGCTGTTGGAGAGCATAAACCCACTAAGCCAATGCATAGTTCAGAGGATATACTACATAATTGAGCTGGGCTGGTCATCCTTTTAGCAAGCCATTGATGCCTTAAAGTAGTTTTGCATGTCGAGGGTGATCTAAGTCTCAAGGCTGAAGGAAATAGTGGAAGACACCAATATTAAGCCCATGAATTCTCCTTTGAAGGCAGCCATTGACCAACAGAATAGAGGTCTTTCCCATCAATTCGGTAAGGGATTTTGGATGGAACGGCTCAAATAAACTCGCATCGCTTTGTAGAATAAATTTATTAACCTCCAGCGTCTGTTGGCACAATGGGGATCAGGCTACCAAAGATATGCTAGTTGGATACTTTCCCATACCTAAACATATAAACAGAAGCCTTTCAGTTGACTGGACAATAAGATTTAGTACCTATTGACCGACTGCATGGCACTTAATTTGCCATGCCAATTCTCTTTAATTTCTGATCGATTCTTCATACATTGAGAAGATAATTATGCACATCAAAAAGATAATTATATACATTTTAAAAAATTATGTACTGAAAAGATAACTATGTGTACTGTAAAAATAACTTTATATATGCCTGTTTTTATTATATATAATAAGTAGATAACTATGTCTAATGTGAAGATAATTATGTGTAGTGAGAGAGGAACCATGAGTTAAAAGAAATTTTATAGAATAGGGATCCGTCATGTCTACCTCTGCTCCGTTGATCCGTCATATCTACAGGAAAGCTAACACTGCAGCTGATTGGGTTGCCTCGGCTGTAGCACGCCATTTTGGCCAATGGGAATGGTATTCTGGTGACCTCTGCCCCGTTATTTTTCAGCAAATTATGCACTATGATATTTTGGGTTTGACTCACCCTAAAATGATGTGGTCGTCCGCTTGTAACAAAAAAAAATACTAAATTTATTATTATGCTTTTCTTGTAATATTTAACTATCACATGCTTTGACTTGATGTATGCATGTATATATACATTCACATACATACGTACACCAAATCATATATATATATATATATATATATATATATATATATATATACATGTGCGGGAATTTCTGCTAAGAAATAGCTCATTCCTTGTATTTCATTTCTTTCAATATACATTCACTTGCGGTAAATGCGCGCGCCCGACGCGCGGCCGGTGCACAAAGCGTTTTGCAACAGCTAAACTTAGCGAGACGCTAACCTTGTTGCGGCTCGGGAAGTGAAGATATTTCCGTGTCATTTATCAGCTGACAATAAGTTCATGGAAGAATGATGTGAAGTGTATTGAAGTACTTTGTGTGTGTGTGGGGCGGGGGGGGGGAAGGGGTACGTACGTTATAGCGAAGGCCAAGCAGGAACTTTGATCAGGTGAGTTAATAACTGAATAGGTTTTTTTGTACATACTTCAATCTATTCAATGATGGAGTTGAAGTAAAAGCACGCGGCAAATTCCTCTACATACTACATTTTCTTCAACAGTAAAGAGAGATTTGACTAACGTAGTATATATCCTCTTGGCGTTAGAGTTTTAGACAAGGAAATGAAAAGAAAATAAAAAAAGATTGATAACTAGCCCTTTAATAATGAGCTGCTCTTAATAACTATACGTATTATGAAACTATGTACAATAAGAAGATAGCAGCATGCTCGCTTATCTATATTATATATAGCATAAAGATAATTGTGTGGCCTGCAAAGATAATTGTAAAACTGTGTTGTTGTGGCTAATGAAAGGATCATTTGATAAATTCTTCTTAAAAAGATAAGTCTTTCATGAAGGAAGCTGGTTTGCTATTTTCATAACTTTAGATATGGTGACTTCTATATCTTAAGTTGCAATTTGTTTTGCATGATTATTAATTTCTAGTGCATCTAATTGAACACCGTAGTATTTCGTTTAGAAGATGGTCCTTGTTTAGAAGATGGTCCTATTTTAGCTTAATCGTCGGATAATTCTCTATGCCATCCACTGGTTAATGAGTAGTAACGAAATCTCTTAAATAGTGTTAAATGCTTAAACGCTTGCGGTGGATTAAATAGTGTTAAACGCTTAAACGCCTACTTTGATGGGAGTAGGCGGTGAAACGGAGTTAAGATATCTCTTTAAATAGAGATCCCTTCTAAGGCTTTCGATAACAAACAAAATGTCATCGGGAGAAAACCAAAAAGAAGCCAGAGAGATTGGGTCCCCGATCAAGAGCATATCCTGAGGGCATACACCATCGTGTGCGATAGCTCATTGATTGGAAGCACTCAATCAAGATTTTTAAAGCGGTAGATCAAGATCCCAAGTACTCCATCAAGGTTCCCCAAAGCGGTAGATAAGATCCTGAGAGGTGCAGCTGATTCAGATCGAGAGGAAGATCAAGATCCTTATCCTCATCTGGAAGAAAATCAAAAGCAATGGCTGGAGGTATTTATCGATCTTGACTTGCTTTATTCTCATGATAAATATATTGATCCCATGTTTCCACATATCTGATAGGGATCAATATATTTAAATTAAGTCTAATATTTGGTATCAGAGCCTTTAAACCCTTGCCTTATTTTGTGAGTATTTCCATCAAGGTTCTTCTTTTCAAGCAATTTATGCCGCGTGTTTTTCGTTTTCAGTTTTTTTTTTTTGGATCTCATGTTCCGATTTTTGCTCGGTTCCAATTTTTGTTCATGGAACTGAGCAGAAACCGTCAAACTGATCTCAGGTTCCGATTTTTGCGGAAACAAAACGTGGCCTCTTCCTCTTCTGATAAAGATGTTCACGTTAAAGGTTCCCGGTTTTCTTTTTATGAATTAGATAGCATTAAAGAAAGAAAATGCAAAGAAAGGAAAAACATGGCTTCCATAACCACATGCGGTGACCTGTTAAAGAGAGAAAATACGATTTTCGATTTTCTCGCATATGGGTCTTTTGGTTCTCTCACGGGATTTAAAATCAGATGGATTGGTTAAATTTTAAATGCATTTATTATCTGTTTAATATTATATCATGTAATATGATTGGTTTTTATCATTTGTTTCTTGAGTTTAAATTTTTGTATTAAAATACGCCTCCTGAGTCTCTATGCCTACGGTGTTTGCATAGACTGGCCCAAGGGAATAATGAGCTACGGCCGGACGTGTTTTAATTAACAAATTTTTTTCTTAAGATGATAATTTTAAAATTCATTAAATAGATATTGAAATGTATCTCCTATTTTGCATATTAGATTTATTCTATGCATGAATTTGGTGGTAGTGTAAAAATCACAGTGCAAATCCTTTCAAGGTCTGATTGGTCAATTGGTGTCTAGAAAGGTAAAGAGATTGTGGTTACTTAATTGGTTCCGTTGACTGACCTAAGGAAAGCAACGGGGGACCCCCACTTCTCTTTCACTGGCCTGGCCAATTTGACTAACTCAGATCTTGATTTGGAAATGTTACGTTGATTAAGATCACTACCTAATAATCATGCTAAATTGGTTAATCTATATGCATATAATGGAATCATGTCATGTGATCAATATGATGTTGATTAATTGAGGAGTAGCCACAGCATCTTTGATTAATCAAAATTATATATTGAGTTGCAAAGATCACATAAGGTTAGATGACATTAATTGTGACTAATTATATTAATGTAATGAATCTTATCCCACAGGAATTTTTGTTGCACTAATATAATTAATTAGGATGCGATAACAAATTATTTTCTTAATTACCCACAGGAATTAAGAAAGGAATATAATTTGTTAGTCACATCATTAAGCTAATGAGTCTATTTGAGTATAATAACTTAGCCCACAGGTAGTTATTGTATGTTATTGATTCATGTTATTGCATGTTTACATTGGTAAAACATGACATCAAGTTATATGCCTCAAATTCAATTACATGAACATGATTTTTATTTTTATGCAGCTATTTTGCCTGTTAATATTTCTGATATGAAATGTGACATTCCCGATTTAAGTGGTGATAATTATAAATTATGGAAGGAGAAAATTCTTCTTCAATTAGGGTGCATGGATATTGACTATGCTATCAGGAAGGATGAACCACATTCGGTTACATCTACTAGCACTCAGGCTGAGATTGCTGCGTATGAACGATGGGAACGGTCCAATCGCCTCAGTATGATGTTCATACGTACTAAAATTTCTGCTAGTATACGTGGTTCAATTCCTGAGTGCAAAAATGTCAAGGAACTTCTGAAGGCTATTGATGCACAATTTGAGTCTTCAGATAAGGCAATGGCTAGCACCCTAATGACAAAATTATCATCAATGAAGCTCACTACGGTTGGAGGTGTGCGTGAGCACATCATGAAGATGAGGGACATTGCGGCTCAGTTGAAATCCCTAGAGGTTGAGATGTCAGAATCTTTCTTGGTGCACTTTATTTTGAGCTCACTCCCACAGCAATATAGTCCCTTCAAAATATCTTACAATACACATAAGGACAAATGGTCAATTAATGAACTTCTGACCATGTGTGTTCAAGAGGAAGGGAGGCTGATTTTAGAAATGGGAGAAAGTGCACATTTAGTCACTCAGAGAAAGACTAAAGCTCCCAAAGCCAAACGCAAAGGAAAGGGTAAAGTATCCATCCATACAGAAGACAAGAAGGAGTCCAAGTGCTTCTTTTGCAAGAAGAAAGGGCATATAAAGAAAGATTGTCTCAAATTCAAAGCTTGGCTTGACAAGAAAGGTACTCTAACCTCATTCGTATGTCATGAATCCAATTTGGTTATATGTCATAACACATGGTGGATTGATTCTGGTTCTACAATCCATGTTTCAAATACCTTGCAGGGTTTTCTAAATCAAAGGAAACCATTGGGAAGTGAACAAAGCATCTATTCAGGAAACAAGATGGGTTCACATGTGGAAGCAATTGGAACGTGCAGACTTATTTTACATTCTGGTTTTGTTTTGGATTTGGAAAAGACATTTTATATTCCAAGTTTCTCTAGAAATTTGATTTCAGTGTCAAGGCTTGTACCAGCAGGATATTCCTTTAATTTTAATAAAAGCTCTGTTGATTTATTTTATAAATCTAAGCTTATTGGGAATGGTACATTGTCAGACAATCTTTTCCAAATCAATTTGAAAAATAATACCACCTATAATGTGATGCACGCCCAAACTGGTATGAAAAGATGTGTTATAAATGAGAATTCCTCTATTTTGTGGCATCGGAGATTAGGTCATATCTCCATTGAGAGAATTAAAAGATTAGTAAAAGATGGAGTACTTGATACTCTTGATTTTACTGATTTTGACACTTGTGTGGACTGCATAAAGGGAAAGCAAACCAACAAGTCCAAGAAAAATGCCAAGAGAAGTTCGGAAATACTGGAGATCATACATACGGATATCTGTAGCCCAGATATGGATTCGTATGGTCAGAGATACTTCATCTCATTTATTGATGACTATTCACGATATATGTATCTCTACCTACTTCATAATAAGAACGAAGCATTAGATGCCTTTAAGGTATTTAAGGCAGAAGTAGAGAAACAATGCGGCAAGCAAATTAAAATCGTGAGGTCAGATAGAGGTGGAGAATATTATGGTAGATACACTGAGAATGGACAAGCACCTGGTCCGTTTGCTCGGTTTCTTGAAGAAAATGGAATTGTTGCACAATACACCATGCCAGGGTCTCCTGACCAAAATGGTGTAGCTGAAAGGAGAAACCGGACATTATTGGACATGGTAAGGAGCATGATTGTCAGCTCTAAGTTACCTAAATCCTTGTGGACTGAAGCTCTTAAAACTGCTGCGTATATATTAAATCGGGTTCCAACCAAGGCTGTTTCCAAAACGCCATTTGAGTTATTTAAAGGTTGGAAACCAAGTCTGCAACATATACGTGTTTGGGGATGCCCATCTGAAGTAAGAGTCTATAATCCACAAGAAAAGAAACTAGACCCAAGGACTATTAGTGGATACTTTATTGGATATGCTGAGAAGTCCAAGGGTTATAGATTTTATTGTCCATCTCACAGCACTAGGATTGTGGAATCAAGAAATGCAAAATTTCTTGAGAATGACTTGATCAGTGGGAGTGATCAATCTCAGTATTTGGCTTCTTCTGAGAAAGATCATTCAGTATTCCAGCTTCCACTTCAAGTGAGGGATTGGTTGTTATTTATAGCACTCCTCAAACTCAATAAGTGCTCAACAACCAGTCATTGAGATTTCACAAGCTGATGGTAATCTAGAAGATCATGTTGTTCATCAACAATCAGTTGTGCAAGATACTCCTCAAGAGGTCATTGACACAACATTAAGAAGATCAACTAGAATAAAGAAATCAGCAATTCCTAGTGATTATGTTGTGTATCTACATGAATCTGATTATAACATTGGAGCCGAAAATGATCCTGAAACGTTTTCACAAGCCATGAGTTCTAAGGAATCAAACTTGTGGTACAATGCCATGAAGGATGAGATGAATCTATGGCATCTAATCGAGTCTGAGATCTTGTTGAGTTGCCTGATGGTGTAAAAGCCATTGGATGTAGATGGATCTTTAAAATAAAGAAAGACTCATAAGGCAACTTTGAAAGATATAAAGCAAGACTCGTTGCCAAAGGATTCACTCAGAGGGAAGGAATCGACTACACGGAGACATTTTCTCCTGTATCCAAGAAAGATTCTCTCCGAATAATTATGGCATTGGTAGCTCACTTTGATTTTGAGTTACATCAAATGGATGTGAAAACTGCATTCCTTAATGGAGATCTAGAGGAAGAGGTTTACATGAAACAGCCTGAAGGATTTTCCTCTAGTGATAGTGAGCATTTGGTTTGCAAGCTTAAGAAATCCATATATGGATTGAAACAAGCCTCACGTCAGTGGTATTTAAAATTTCATGATGTGATCTCTTTCTTTGGTTTTGAAGAAAACATCATGGATCACTGTATATACCCGAAGGTTAGTGGGAGCAAAATTTATTTCTTGGTCCTATATGTAGATGACATTCTACTTGCAACCAATGATAAAGGGTTGCTATATGAGGTGAAACAATTTCTCTCCAAAAATTTTGATATAAAAGATATGAGTGAGGCATCTTATGTCATTGGCATTAAGATCCATAGAGAAAGATATCGAGGCATTTTGGATTGTCTCAAGAAACTTATATCAATAAAGTCTTGGAGAGATTTTAGATAAAAAATTGTTCACTAAGTGTTGCACCTATAGTGAAGGGTGACAAGTTCGCTTTGAACCAGTGCCCTAAAAATGAACTTGAACGGGAACAGATGCACAACATTCCATATGCTTCAGCTGTTGGAAGCCTAATGTATGCTCAGGTTTGCACAAGACCTAAATTGCATTTGCAGTAGGAATGTTAGGAAGATATCAGAGTAATCCAGGTTTAGACTACTGGAGAGCTGCTAAAAAGGTCATGAGGTATCTTCAAGGGACCAAGGACTACATGCTCATGTATAGACAAACTGATCATTTGGAGATAGAGAGCTACTCAGATTCGGACTTTGCTGGCTGCGTTGATTCTCGAAAATCAACATCAGATTTATATTTATGTTAGCTGGTGGAGCCATATCATAGAGGAGTGCAAAGCAGACTTTGACTGCTATCTCTACTATGGAAGCGGAGTTCATTGCTTGTTTTGAGGCTACATCACAAGGTGTATGGTTGAAGAGTTTCATCTCAGGGCTTAGAATTATTGACTCTATTGCTAGGCCAATTAAACTGTACTATGACAATTCAGCTATTGTATTTTTGGCTAAAAGCCATAAGAGTGGTAGTCGAAGTAAATATATCGACATTAAGTATTTAGCCATAAGAGAACGTGTTAAAGAAAATAAAGTGGTCATAGAACACGTTAGCACTGAATTGATGATAGCTGATCCTTTGACTAAAGGCATGCCAATTAAGAATTTAAGGATCATGTGATACGAATGGGAGTTGGTTCCATGATATAATTGCATGGATAATAATTTGTACAAAGAAACTCTTATTTCAATTATTGTTTATTTCTCATTCAGGTGTACACATTATTTGACTTTCGAGAAATGACAAACTTTTCTTTTGGACTCTGAATAAACATATGGTTTATTCATTATGTTATGTTATCACATTTGGAATAGTGGTAAAGAAATTGAATGCATTGTAATACATAGAAGATAATACTCAATTATAGAGGACCTATCGCTATGATTCATATATTTGGTTTCTTGTTCAGTATTGAGAATTATGGATTAAGATAAAAATAAACGGACCAAGTGGGAGAATGCAGTATCCCGTTTAGAAGATGGTCATATTTTAGCTTAATCATCGGATAATTCTCTATGCCATCCACTGGTTAATGAGTGGTAACAAAATCTCTTAAATAGGGTTAAACGCTTAAACGCCTGCGGTGGATTAAATAGTGTTAAACGCTTAAACACCTACTTTGATGGGAGTAGGCGGTGGAAGGGAGTTAAGATATCTCTTTAAATAGAGATCCCTTCTAAGGCTTTCGATAACAAACAAAATGTCATCGGGAGAAAACCAAAAAGAAGCCAGAGAGATTGTGTCCCTGATCAAGAGCATATTCTGAGGGCATACACCATCGTATGCGATAGCTCATTGATTGGAAGCACTCAATAAAGGTTTTTGAAGCGGTAGATCAAGATCCCAAGTACTCCATCAAGGTTCCCCAAAGTGGTAGATTAAGATCCTGAGAGGTGCAGCTGATTCAGATCAAGAGGAAGATCAAGATCCTTACCCTTATCTGGAAGAAAATCAACAACAATGGCTGGAGGTATTTATCGATCTTAACTTGCTTTATTCTCATGATAAATATATTGATCCCATGTTTCCACATATCTGATAGAGATCAATATATTTAAATTAAGTCTAACACACCGATATCTTAAGATTAGTTTATTCTTTCTCTTTTGGCATGGAGGGAGAGAAGAGGAGCATCTTTTGTTTTATGAGACGTTATTATAAACTTCACATATTAACGTTCTTAGTGTCTTAGTTCACATATAATAAAATTATAGTAGAACTACCATATTCATATGATTATTATTTGGATTCAACTATCATTTTTTTAATTATGTTTTTAAGAAAAATAGAGTCTTAATTTTAACCATTCGTTCCCATTTATTCTATGCAATGCTGATCAGGAGACATCGTCCAAAATATAAAAAAGAAAAAAAGATCGAGCATCATAAAATTTACTCTTTTTTGGTCCTGATGCACGTACAAAGGCCGTTGTCAGTATTGCGATACGTCGTTTTACATCCTACCCAGAAACTGGTTCCTAAACCAAAGCGAATCCTCCTTAGCGATTGAATAGCATGGAATAAGCTGTCGCGCTTAGTGGGAAGTTCCCATCACTCATCCTTGGACGCGACATCTGGAATTTTAAATGCCTTTGTCCTTTTATTTTAATTTTTTGTAGCTTCTTGGCAACGCTATCAGCAACTTCGGCCACACAAACGGATCGATCTTAGCAACCCAGCTGCTTCCAGATGTCACTCGTTCCCGCTTGTGGAAGTACACAGCCTGGAGCTCAGGCGCAGGTGGTGTTCAGGTATTAATCAATTTCATTGCTATCTCGATCGTCAATAGCACTCAATAAGGAAGAGCTATAGAGGGGCAAATAATCAATGATCTCAAAGGCTGCACTCCATGAACTATGATATTATCGATCCAGCGCTTTCTCCAGGCCACTCAATATATATATATATATGTTAGCCTTTCCCAAGCTTAACAAGCAGATAACAAGCAGACTGACGCATGCTAATTAATATTTTGTGTTTGATCTATAACAATTTTTTGTCAATTGAAAGCCTCTATTTCGATCATATAATAACTAGTATAATGTTGTTCCCTTTGGTTGCTGACAAGATAAGCACAACCAGGAGATGCTAGCTTGCAATTGCGGATTGAAGTGCTATTTAATTAGATCGAACGCTAGGTTAACGTTATAACATTCTCGCACCCCTCACCTTGAAATGGAACACAATACTCTATATTGAACGAAAAGGTGAGAAACGTTAACCACATTCTTTTTTAATGAGGACTGACAAATTAATCACATTCAAATCGCATACCGATGTACCGAAATTAAGTTTAAGAGAAGGGACGGCAAGAATAGTACTGTCGCTTGACTGCCTAGATTTAAGCAAAGCAACAGCAAATAATGGCCTTGCTCAAAAGTTTATTATTATTCTTCCTTGCTCTTCCTCACTTCACAAACACATGCTCAATGACCACGGTACGTAGAGTAGGCTAAACTTATTGAGATAGATAAAAAGATAAAATTCAAAAGGAAAAAAGAAAAAAATATATATAGGAAAGCAATACTCAACCATGAATGATGCCACAAGATAAAGCCATTAACAAGATGGCTGCATCCTTTTCATCCTGTGGGAAGACACGATGGAAGGCTGAATTATCACTCAAACTGATCATAAGATCATCAATCTGAAGTTTCTTCTGAGCAGTCTCAGTGTTGGTGATCTTGCGCCGCTTCTTGCTAGGAATGGTGCGATCTCCAGCTGCTCTCTTCTTCACCTTAGTTGCAACTAGTCCGCTACCTGCTGCTGCCATCATGGCTCGTCTTGCCTTCCTTTGCCTTATTCCGCAGGCATTACAAAGAGACTGCCATGAAGTATGATTATTAAAAAGATAAAATTTCAGAGATGAAAACATTGGAAGCTAAGCTACCTTAATTAATTCATAGAGATAGAAAGGTGGATATATATGGATGAATATAGCAGCACCTTTGGACCCCGAGGACCACTCCTCCACAAGGGTGTCTTTGTTGTACTGCAATCAGAGCAGACTCTGATGATACCACTAGAAATATTGCTGCTGCTTTCTTGGTTTTGCAGTCTTTTCCCTTGAAGACCTCCCATGCTTCTTCTTGGTTTACTCGTGATCATAGTTTGCTCCGAACCCATCATCTTCCTCATCCACTGCATCTTTGAAGACGACATCCATTTGACCGATCCATGGCCATCTTCATCATGATCTCCATCACAAAAATATTGATCTATTTTATCGTTATTGTTACTGCTGTTGGTCGAGAATGATTGCAGGAAATCACTTGATCCATTGATTAACAGGAGCTCATTGGGCTACCATACCATAAACAAAAAAACAAAGAGATCATCAGCAAGTCAATAGTATAAGTGAACTGCAAATTAGATCGTTAATTACGCGCGTGGACTTGATCTTGAACATGAATGAGTCATTGCAATTATATCCCATGCCTTTTCCTGCTGTTGCTGTTGATGATACTGATGTCCATGAAGCTTTCCACCTTTTGCATCTTGATCTTCCACGGTGTCAAAGGAGACTGGACATGGGTATGAATTATTGGTTGTCGGCAGATGACTCTGATCTTGGTTTCTCTTTTTCAGAGGAGAGAGGACTGGCTAAGATTAGTAGAAATCATCCGGTGAAGAGAGAGTTTATGCGAGAGAGGGAACAAAGAAATAGACTAGTACTGTCTAGCAAAGAACGAAATGGATATGGGGAGTGGGGGGTGGTGGGGGTGGGAGAGAGAGAGAGAGAGAGAGAGAGAGAGAGAAGGGAAGGGGGCTGAAAAGCCAAACTATCAGGGACCATATCATTTAATCTCTTTTGTATGGGACCAAAGCAACAGAGGAGTGGAATTGGAAGGCATTCACATGGCTGGTTTACAGCAACGGAGAGATGCCACATAACACCAAATGGAAGGTTAAAAAATAAAAAGGCATCGTACAGCAGAAGACGTGCCAAGATACCAATCAGCCTTACGCAATCCATCCCTCATTTACCTTCCGCAGCCAAAAGAAAAAAAAAAAAAGGTGGCCACCGGTCCCCCCTCCCTCTCTCTCTCTCTCTCAGTGTTATGTGGGAAACCGAAGCTGTTGAAAAGAAACCATCGTTTGAAGAGCCAGATGCCTTCAAGCATATAAGCCAAATGAGTTAGAGGAATGCTCGTGAGCACAGAAAAACTAAATCGAGCCGATGTACTTTTGTTCCCTATGATAGGATGGTAAAGTTCTGAGACTTTAAAGGCCAGTTTTCACTTTTTAAGTGGTAAGTAAGCCTGATAGCATTTCAATTCATCTCATGGCCAAATCACACGAGAGAAAGAGTGAGATTGCATTGTCTCTCAGTCTAAGAGGGAAATTGGATGGATAAAGCATATGTGACTCTTAAAGACCATTAGGCAAATTGGTGGATAAAAGGCTAGGACCATCCGTTTGGCTATTTAGTCTGTTGAAAATTAAATCAAGCTTGATGTTTTATTTCAAATTCTTATTTAATTAAAAATTTTATATTTAATTATTAAAAAATATTTATCAATACTAACATAAAAATTTATTTTTTTATTATATTTAATTTTTTTAATTTCTAAATATGAGTGTCTGAATTATTAATTTTATGGTGCTTGAAAGTTTCTGAAAGCTATAGCAGTCTATGATTAACCTATTAGGAAGTAATTTGATGAGTTTTAGTTTATTAATAAAATAATAGAGAGAGATCTATGTTTGATAAGAGGGCAACGTTTTTTGGGCCTGAAGATTTTACTTGAACCAAATTAAGATTGCACAGCTCCCAAGGAAAGAGGAGCAAGCCGACGTCAAGTGGCTGTGACCTAACGCCGATGGAGGAGTGGTGGTGGTAGTAGTCGGGCGTGAGGAGGAAGGAAGAAGAAACAAACGAAGGAGAAGGGAAGAGAAAAGAAAAAAAAAAAAAAATTTATTTTTTTCTTTAAAAAAAAGGAAGAGGTCTCTGTTAAATTTTTTTTTAATATTATTTTAGCTTGTTGGAATATTAAACTTATTTTAATGCACTCTTGAAAGACCAAATACTTCATGGGAGAAAGGAAGAGTCACTCTTGAAAAGTCCAAAGGCTTCATGGAGAAAGGAAGAGTCATTTTGAAAAGATAAGATGGTTTAAAAATTTAAAATTGACTCTTAGTATTTTGTAATTGACTCTTAATTTTCTGCAAATGTTTTTAGTTTTTCTATGCATGTATTAAATAGTGGTATATGAAAGGACATCTAAATGTTTATAAATATGGAAGGTGTTTGCCCATGAAATGTAGAAGAAGAAGATGATGAAAAATAGAGAGAGACCCAAAAGATGTATTCCCTCTAACATCTCCATAATAAGAGAGTGTTATTTTTCTTATTGAAAGTATTCTTCACTTCCCACTACAAGAAAATATTGAAATAGCGATGAAAAAATAGCGACGCATCATTGCGTCGCTAAATTGCGACCACATTGCGACGTCTCCGCGACAACAAAAAATTGCGACGCAATTAGCGACGCATTCGCGACTCAATAAATCAGATAATAAAAAAATTAAAATTTTAATTTAGCAACGCAAGAATGCATCGCAATATTTTTAAATTTAATTTTTATAAAATATAATTTTGAAATAAAAATATTGCAATGCAATGCAGTGCGTCACAATATTTTTTAAAAAATTAATTATGTTAAATAGCGATGCAATAAACTAAAAAATAAAAAAATAATTTTAATATAGCGACGCAGGCATTGCATCGTAATTATTTTAAATAAAATTAATTTTTATAAAATATAATTATGAAATAAAAATATTACGATGCATTCTAGTGCATCGCAATTTTTTTTAAAAATTAATTATATTAAATAGTGACGCAATAGCTGATCGGATCGATCACAACGGCGCGAGATCGGTCGTCGCTGACCGCGATCGATCATGGCTTGGATCGATCGCGAAGGTGCGAGATCGTTAATCGCCGACCGCGATCGATCATGGCTTGGATCGATCCCAACCGTCGGATCATCGCAGATCGGATCGATCGCAATGGTGCGAGATCAGTCGTCGCCGATCGGGATCGATCATGGCTTGGATCGATCATAACGGTGCGAGATTGATCGTCGCCGACCGGGATCGATCATGGCTTGATTGGATCGATCGCAACCATCGGATCATCGCCGATCGGATCGATCACAATGGTGCAAGATCGATCGTCGCCGATCGGGATCGATCATGGCTTGGATCGATCACAACCGTCAGATCATCACCGATCGGATCGATCGCAACGGTGCGAGATCGGTCATCGCCGATCGGGATCGATCATGGCTTGGATCGATCGCAACGGTGCGAGATCGATCGTCGCCGACCGTGATCGATCATGGCTTGATTGGATCGATCGCAACCATCGGATCATCGCCGATCGGATCGATCGCAACGATGTGAGATCAGTCATCGCCGACCGGGATCGATCATGGCTTGGATCGATCGCAACCGTCAGATCATCGCCGATCGGATCGATCGCAACAGTGCGAGATCGGTCGTTGCCGATCGGGATCGATCATGGCTTGGATCGATCGCAACGGTGCGAGATCGATCGTCGCCGATCGGGATCGATCATGGCTTGATTGGATCGATCGCAACCATCGGATCATCGCCGATCGGATCAATCGCAACGGTGCGAGATCGGTCATCGCCGACCGGGATTGATCATGGCTTGGATCGATCGCAACCATCGGATCATCGCCGATCGGATCGATCGCAACGGTGTGAGATCGGTTGTCGCCGATCGGGATCGATCATGGCTTGGATCGATCGCAATGGTGCGATATCGATCATCGCCAACCGGGATCGATCATGGCTTGGATCGATCGCAACCATCGGATCATCGCCGATCGGATCGATCGCAACAGTGCAAGATCGGTCATCGCCGATCATGATCGATCATGGCTTAGATCGATTGCAACCGTCGGATCATCGCCGATCAGATCGATTGCAACGATGCAAGATCGATCGGTGGTTGCCGACCGCGATCGATCATGGCTTGGATCGATCGCAACTGTCAGATCGTCTCCGATCGGATCGATCGCAATGGTGCGAGATCAGTCGTCGCCGACCACGATCGATCATGGCTTGGATCGATCGCGATGGTGCAAGATCGGTCATCGCCGATCGTGATTGATCATGGCTTGGATCGATCCCAACCATCGGATCGATTGCAACGGTGCGAGATCGATCGCAATTAGTTTCAGCAAAAATAAAAATATTTAAAAAGAAAATTTTAAAAAAAAATGTTTAAAAAATGTTTTTTAAAAAATAAAATATGTTAAATAGCAACACATTAGCGATGCAATAAACAAGAAAATTTAAATAAATTAAATTTTTATATTGCGACGCAGGTATTGCGTCGCAATAGTTTATAAAAAAATAAATTTTGTAAAAAAAACTAAAAATAAAACATTGCGATGCAACCATTTGTGTCATAATTATTTCAGAAAAAAATTATTTTTTATCAAATACATTTATCAAATAAAATTATTGCGACGCAAGTAAGGGCATCGCAATATTTTTTAAAAATAAATTATGTTAAATAGCGATGCATTAGCGATGCAATAAATCAGAAAATTTAGAAAAATTAATTTTTAAAATTGCGACGCATGTATTACGTCGCATTGTTTTTATAAAAAAATTAATGTTTTAAAAAATTTTAAAATAAAACATTGCGATGCAATCGTTTGCATCGCAATAATTTTAGAAAATATAATTTTTATCAAATATAATTATTAAATAAAATTATTGCGACACAAATCGTAGCGTCGCAAATGTTTTTAAAAAATAAATTATGTTAAATAGCGACGCATTACCGATGCAATAAATAAGAAAATTTAAATAAGTGTCTTTCTCAGAAAACTTTGTGTGTTTGCATCAGATATCTTTGGTGCAGGATTATTAAGAAATATATAATCCTCTCATACTTAAGGACGATCTTAAGTTTTCTAAACCAGCTATTGAAATTTGAAGCATTCAACTTGTCACTATCCAATAGAGGGACCTTAATGATAAATTAGTAGCCATTTTCTTAATAAGGAAAAACTAAAGTTTATTAGTATATAAATTGATTCAGTCTAAAGACTTGGACTTTAGTCTAAAGATTCTCCCATTATTTTGTTTAAATTGGCAGCCTCTACACTCCAATTTGAATAATTATTCTTAATTCTTTAGCGGGTACTAAGATCTACATAGACTACATACAGGCCCAAGTGAAGCTTGGTCAACCCATATGCATCTAAGAGTAGGTTCAAAACCAAGTATTTCCCAAAACAATTCTTAGTGTTCAGTTTTGCCCCATGTACCTCTTCAGCAGGCATGGAGTGCCTCCACTGAAAGTTCTAGTTAGGTCCAACCATTAAATGATATAATCAGTGTAACCTATCAATATACAACCAAACCCGAGTGAAGCT
Organism: Calamus simplicifolius; assembly: GCA_900491605.1. Classification (NCBI taxonomy): domain Eukaryota; kingdom Viridiplantae; phylum Streptophyta; class Magnoliopsida; order Arecales; family Arecaceae; genus Calamus; species Calamus simplicifolius. Next base: position 798,857 of record UESW01004371.1, on the reverse strand, counting down.
CGGCTCACCTGACTGTCTATTTAATAGTTACGTTGACTTATCATATAATGAATGATAATTCTGATGGTTGACAAGCACCAAGCATGGAGTGCCTCCAATGATTATCAATATATCGGACTCATTATCACCCACCTTAATGGGAGGCTATGATCTAGTTATCATATAACTATTTATTTAAGGACCTAATAATTTTAGAGGATTTTATAATTTGAAGACAAATTGACTAATCAAGTTCTCCCATTGAATGTATGAAATGGGTAGAATGAAACAAGATTAAGTCAGATGAAGTGGCACCTAAATCAGTCAGACTGATTTCTTTACAGGCATGGGTCAACTCGAATCAGGTAAATGATCTGAATCATAAATGGTTCACCACATTGATCAGGTGAGTGAGATCGATGGGAGGGATATGCCATTAACTCGTTAAAGACGCATCAATACGAGTAGCTCCCAATTAAAAACCATTCGATCGTTGATCCTAGAGCAACTTGCCAACTCACCTTGACATCATATGGTTAACCAATTCTGATTTGACCATCTAAGAGATTCATGCTCAACCACGGAGCCTAATCTACTTCCATTTGGTTTAATCAAGAGAAGGACATGATTAACTACAACTATTGTTTGATTTAGAGCATTCTTAACCTAATCTAATTAGATTTGTTCAAATACTCTTTTAGTCTAGTTGATTTAAACCTTAGGGTCTAGCCCTTTATGGACCCGATTTAGCTAACCGAAAAGATTAAATATATTTCATGTTTACATGTCATATATTTCAATCAAGCATCACATGTATTATGTTACTACTCATAATTCCTATATTTAGATCATATCTAAAGAGATTATGAATTAACATTTGACATTCAAATTAGACTCTCATAAATATTTATATGTTTCATAACATAGACATCATGCCATCATATATCATATCTATATTTTATACTAAACATGCAAATATCATGCTTTTATACAATATCAATATGTATCAAATATAAAACATCTTTTGAGAGTTCGTGTAATCTATGTTTTGATGCATAAGCTTAATTTAAATTATCTTTGGATTGAGCATCAATGATAAAACAATAGCACGACAATATGTCACAGAATACCTCATTGAATGGGTAATTTGGATTTTCAATCCATCGTGACCATATAGCCTTGCGATTAGTTTTAGCCATAATTACATAATTAATAAGAACATTAATTTACATGCAATAAATTAGATCAATAAGAAACCATTGCTTGATACCATTTGTTGGGAGAGTTAATCCCCGAGGCATGCATATTTTAAAATTTGATAACAATTATCAATGCGAAAATTTAAAGATTACATATTAATCTTTCTAACATGCATCAAGATCATATCTTTGCCTTATATTATAAGATCTTTTGATCTAAGTATTGCATATAAATTAAATAATTAAGATCATATCTTAATCTTCAAGATGAGAAGTCATACTACTCATCTTGAAGCCTGCCTTAAGATCTAAAGATCAAATCACTCACCTTAAGAACAGTAGGTAAATCCTTTGTGCTCTGCAGCCGTTCAATCGTTCGGCCTCTAGTATTGTCCACGTGAAGCCCCCGAATGATCGGATTCCTAGGAGTGCTAGCTCATGAAAAAATAATTTTGCTGATCTTGAATTCTTCCACTTGAATCTTCCTCCAAGATCCATCAAGCTTTTGCTAACACTAAAATCACACCAGAATTTTCTGTTCTAACTCTTAGAACTGTAACACTTGGTTCTAACTGTTTAGAATTTTTGATCTCTTTTGATCTTGTGTTTTTTTATCTGGTGAGAGATGTCCTCTATTTATAGTTTCATATTAGCCAGCCTATTGAATTCTAACATTTAGAATTCTGCAGTTTTTGTGAAAACCAAAGAGACATATTAAATTCACACACTTATCAATGCATGAAGAGTTGTGTGGAGTGCTCTTCCAAAAAGGCACATTAATTCACACGCTTATCAATGCATGGAGAGTTGTGTGGAGTGCTCTTCCAAAGAGGCACATTAATTCACACACTTGTTAATGCACAGAGAGTTGTGTGGAGTGCTCTTTCAAAGAGACATCATTTAGCAAAATTTATTTTTCTTGAACTTGGGAATCATTTGAAGAAGACTAAAAGTTATAAATTAAATTCTGCATGAGAATTTAATTTCTCATGAGATGAGATTTTAGTTATCTCATCATGCGAGAAAACCTTTTTCACACATGGGGTTTGAATTTTTGGTTTTAAGCTAATTTAAATTTATTGGATTAAACCAATATAGATCATGGTCCTAGCCCAAATCAAATTTGGCTAATCCTGAATCTATTTAAATCCAAATCAAATCTAATTTCAAATCAATATTTGAAATTGATTAGTCCTTCTAGTAGACTTAAACCAAATTGAATCTTATTCACTTGTACTTAATCCAATTAAGATAAATAAATCAATCAAATTGATTAATTAAATCATATACGATTCTCAATCATTGATCAGTAAATAGATCATCCTAGGAAATTTCTATGCGTGTGACTCTTTAGGTTCGAACCTAAGACGGTAGCATAGAAACAATTTTCTATACTAATCGATGTGCCCATCTAGCAATGGAACCCGACGTCTGGATAGGTCGAAGAGTTACCGAGCAAACTCCAAGAACCCTAAGAAACAGTTACCGTATAATTCATCCTCTTGACCACAAATGCTAAGGATGGCTTAAGAGCCTATCAACTCTAAACAGCAAATCCATAAAGTGATTTCAATTTTAGTGATCATATGACTTTCACATGAAGTGCCTTGGCCAAGGTCTTGCTAAATTGAAACACAAGCATTTCTCCTTTTAACAGGATAGGTCAAATTCCATTTTGATCCACAACTGACTACCACAAGTACTTGACTGCACCTAGTAACCTTTCGTAGCTGGATTAGAAATCCAGGTGGTCCGGCACCTAAGTACAATGAGTTTCTTGTAAGCCACTGGTTGTGATCTTCAGGTCTGAAGGATACTTATACCTATATCTTCTCGGATTAACTCTTGACAGTAGAGTATCCAGAAATGAGTCACGTTCGGTGAAATGTACTCCTACACTTTCACCTGTATGTCATACCAGTGTCTCTACACTCCTTGGTTAAGAGGACAACCAACAAATATGATATACAACGGCCTATAATTGATAGTACTATGGCCCTGTCATAGTATATCATTTGGTCGCGAACTCTTTTAAGGACCTTCAAAGATAAATCCTTCTTTATCGTGAAGGAAGATCCTGAGGGCTTCATTACTATTAGGAGTTTTAAGAAGATGTTCTTGTAATGAATAAACTGCCAAATAACTTTTATTAATATATTAATTTATATACAATTTACATCAGCACAATCATCAAATGATTGGCTTTAGGATACAATTCCCAACAAACTCCCACTTAGCCTAAAACCACTCATTACAGTATCTAATACCCATCTTCAATTTATAGTCATCAAACTCTTTGATGCTGAGTGCTTTAGTAAATGGGTCACCTAGGTTTTCCTTTCCATCAATCTTCTGAAGATTTATGTCACCTCGGTCTACAATCTCTCGTATAAGATGAAACCGACGCAGTATGTGCTTGGTGCGCTGATGTGCACGTGATTCTTTTGCTTGAGCTATGGCACCAGTACTGTCACTGTACAACAGGACTGATCCATCTATGGAAGGTGCCACTCCAAGCTCGAAGAAAAACTTTTGCAGCCACACAGCTTCTTTCGTAGCATCTGATGCAGCGATGTACTCTGCCTCGTACACTGAATCTGCCACTATATGTTGCTTGAAACTTTTTCAGCAAACAGCTCTACCATTTAGGATAAACACGAAACCCGATACACTTTTGCTATCATCATGATCTGATTGAAAACTGAAATAAGTATATCCAACAAGTTTCAAATTAGACTCTCCATAGACTAACCACTGGTCCTTAGTATTTCTCAAATACTTAAGGATTGTCTTAACAACTTGCCAGTATTTTTCTCCTGGATCAGATTGGTATCTACTCACTACTCCTAGTGAGTATGCCACATCTGGTCTTGTACATATCATGGTGTACATAATCGATCCTACTACCGAAGCATATGGAATTTGACTCATACGTTCTCTTTCATTAGGAGTTGTCGGACAATCTTTCTTAGAAAGATAAATTTCATGGCTTATCGGAAGATAGCCTTTCTTGGAATTCTCGATGCTAAACCTCTTTAGCACTGTGTCAATATACGTAGATTGGGATAAACCAAGCATCCTCTTAGATCTATCTCTATAGATCTTCATCCTGAGGATGTATGATGCTTCTCCCAGATCTTTTATGGAGAATTATGATGATAACCATGTCTTTATTCCTTATAATGCAGGGACATCATTCCCGATTAAGAGAATGTCATCCACATATAATACAAGAAATACAATAATGGAACCGTTAGCCCATTTATAAATGCAAGGTTCTTCTTTATTCTTAATAAAGCCATAAGATTTGATCACTTTATCAAATCGTATGTTCCAACTCCTAGATGCTTGCTTAAGTCCATAAATAGACTTCTGTAGCCTGCACACTTTAGACTCGTCTTTAGATATAAAACCTTCAGGCTGTATCATACACACATGTTCTTCTAAATCACCATTTAGAAAAGCGGTTTTAACATCCATTTGCCAAATCTCATAATCTAAGTGTGCTGCTATAGCTAGCATAATCCGAATGAATTTCAGCATTGCCACAGGAGAAAACGTTTCGTCATAGTCAATACCATAACGTTGACGATACCCCTTGGAAACCAGATGTGCTTTATAGGTCTCAACCTTTTCATCTGCACCTCTTTTCCTCTTGAAAACCCACTGTACCCTATGGGTTTTATCCCTTCGGGTGGGTCAACTAATATCCATACATTATTGTCCTTCATGGAATCAAGTTCGGATTTCATGGCATCAAGCCATTTATTAGAGTCAGTCCTTTGCATAGCATCCATATAGGTGATCGGATCATCGTTGTTCTCATCGAGTTCAACAGGATCATCATTCTGGACCAAGAAACATAAGTATCTATTCGGTTGATGTGGTACTCTACCAGATCACCTTAATGGTGCATCTAAAATGGGTTTTGAGTTTGATTTAATCAACTCAGATTCTAAGGCTTCACTGGTTTGTGTTGTTCCTTCTACTTGATAAACTTCCTCAAGTTCAACATTAGAGCTATTTGTTCCTTCACTAAGGAACTCCTTTTCAAGAAAAATGCTCTATTACTAATGAATAACTTTTGTTCTTCAGTATTGTAGAAGTAATATCCTTTGGTTTCTTTCGGATAGCCGATGAAAAAATATTTATCAGATTTAGGTTCAAGTTTGTCTGATTTTGCACGTTTCACATAAGCTGGATACCCCCAGACTCTCAGATAGGTGATTACCGGTTTATGTCCATACCACATCTCATGTGGAGTTTTTGAAATAGACTTACTTAGAACCTTATTGAGAATATGACAAGCTGATTCTAATGCATATCCCCAAAAGGATATTGGCAAGCTTGCAAAACCCATCATGGACTGAACCATGTCTAACAGAGTTCTATTCCTCCTTTCTGACACACCATTATGTTGTGATGTTCCTGGAGGAGTCCATTGGGAGAGAATCCCATTCTCCCTTAAATATGTCACAAAGTCATTAGAAAGGTATTTGCCTCCTCGATCTGATCGAAGGATCTTAATACATTTTTCTGTTTGTTTTTCTACTTCTTTATGATATTGTTTGAACATTTCAAACGATTCAGATTTATATCGCATAAGATAGACATAACCGAACCTAGAAAGGTCATCTGTAAAAGTAATGAAGTAGTAATATCCACCTTTGGCACAAGTGCTCATTGGTCCACATACATTAGTATGTACTAGACTTAATAGCTCTTTAGCTCTTTCACCTTTTCCAGTAAAAGATGACTTGGTCATTTTACCAAGAAGATAGGATTCACAGATAGTTAATGATTCACAATCATCAACTCGAAGGATGCCCTCATGAGTTAACCTGTTTAATTTGTTCTTATTGATATGAGCCAGCCGATGGTGCCAAAGATAAATATCTGTGACATCAGTTGTTCTAAGGCGCTTACTTGATTTGTACACTACATTCACAGGCTATGATAATATATAAATACCATTAGATAAATGCCCAGTCATTACAGTGACTCCATTCATAATGATATTCAAAGTAACATCCTTTATTGAAATTTAATGACTTTTGGCCAGAAGGCCTACAGAAATTACGTTCAACAAGAACGTTGGGCAAAAATGACAATCATTTAGTATAATGACATTTCTATTGAAAACTATTTCAAGAACTCCTAATGCTAGAACTGGAACTAATCTTCCATCGCCGACATTAAGGAATCTTTCATTGTCCTCAAATCTTTTAGTGACCTGTAGTCCCTACAATGAATTGCAAATGTTAAAAGGACTCCCGGTATCTAATACCCAGGTCTGATTATCATATACAGAAAAATTACAAGGTGTTATCATATAAATACCTTGTTGAGCAACATCTTGCCCCTTTTTCTTCTTCGGCCTGTTTGGATCAAGTGTGGCAATGTAAAGAGGATAGTTCCTCTTCTAGTGCCCTTGCATCTTGCAATGAAAGCATTCAGCTTGACTTTATCAACTTTCTTCTTCTGCATCTGACCCATTATAGATGTCCTAGCATGTTGCACCTTTTTCTTATTCTTTTTCTTCTTTGACGCCCTACCTTAGATCCTTCAACCATATTAACCAAACCCTTAGAGAGCTGGTTATCCTTCTCAAAGTTCTGTAACAATCCCAATAAACCGTGGTAGTTGACTGCAGGCTTTGTCATTCGAAAATGAGTAAGGAAAGGTCGGAAGGATAGAGGCAAGGAATTCAGGATCGCATCTTTTTCCAACTGCTCATGTAGGGGAAAGCCAAGCTTGCTTAGCAGTTCTATCTTCTCGATCATGTACAATACATGATCAGTGACAGGAGATCCATCCCTCATTCGAGCATTAAAAATAGCACAATTAGTCTTGCCTTTCAATGTCGTCAGGTGTGCCGAAAGATTCATTCAACGTTTGAATGATTTCTTCTGGCTGAGCATTCTCGAACCGACGACCGAATTCATCGTTCATTGCTGCTAGCATGATGCAACGTACGCTAGTTCTATCATTGAGCCACTTCTGATAAGTGTCTTTCTTAGAACTTTATGTGTTTGCATCAGGTATCTTTGGTGCAAGATTATTAAGAATATATAGAATCCTCTCATGCTCAAGGACGATCTTAAGTTTGCTAAACCAGCTATTGAAATTTGAACCATTCAACTTGTCACTATCCAATAGGGACCTTAATGATAAATTAATGGCCATTTTCTTAATAAGGAAAAACTAAAGTTATTAGTATATAAATTGATTCAGTCTAAAGACTTGGACTTTAGTCTAAAGATTCTCCCACTATTTTGTTTAAATTGGCAGCCTCTACACCCCAATTTGAAGAATTATTCTTAATTTTTTAGCGGGTACTAAGATCTACATAGACTACATACAGGCCCAAGTGAAGCTTGGCCAACCTATATGCATCTAAGAGTAGGTTCAAAACTAATTGTTTCCAAAATAATTCTTAGTGTTCAGTTTTGCCCCATGTACCTCTTCAGTAGGCATGGAGTGCCTCCACTGAAAGTTCTGGTTAGGTCCAACCATTAAATGATATAATCAGTGTAACCTATCAATAGACAACCAAACCCGAGTGAAGCTCGGCTCACCTGACCGTCTATTTAATAGTTACGCTGACTTATCATATAATGAATGATAATTCCGATGGTTGACAAGCACCAGGCATGGAGTGCCTCCAATGATTATCAATACATCAGACTCATTATCACCCACCTTAATGGGAGGTAATGATCTAGTTATCATATAACTATTTCATTTTAAGGACCTAATAATTTTAGAGGATTTTATAATTTGAAGACAAATTGACTAATCAAGTTCTCCCATTGAATGTATGAAATGGGTAGAATAAACAAGATTAAGTCAGGTTAAGTAGCACCTAAATCAGTCAGACTGATTTTCTTACAGGCATGGGTCAACCCGAATCAGGTAAATGATCTGAATCATAAATGGTTCACCACATTGATCAGGTGAGTGAGATCGATGGAAGGGATATGCCATTAACTCGTTAAAGACGCATCAATACGAGTAGCTCCCAATTAAAAACCATTCGATCGTTGATCCTAGAGTAACTTGCCAACTCACCTTGACATCATATGGTTAACCAATTCTGATTTGACCATCTAAGAGATTTATGCTCAACCATGGAGCCTAATCTACTTTCATTTGGTTTAATCAAAGAGAAGGACATGATCAACTACAACTATTGTTTGATTTAGAGCATTCTTAACATAATCTAATTAGATTTGTTCAAATACTCTTTTAGTCCAGTTGATTTAAACCTTAGGGTCTAACCCTTTATGGACCGATTTAGCTAACCCAAAAGATTAAATATATTTCATGTTTACATGTCATATATTTCAATCAAGCATCACATGTATTATGTTACTACTCATAATTCCTATATTTAGATCATATCTAAAGAGATTATGAATTAACATTTGACATTCAAATTAGACTCTTATAAATATTTATATGTTTCATAACATAGACATCATGCCATCATATATCATATCTATGTTTTATACTAAACATGCAAATATCATGCTTTTATACAACATCAATATGTATCAAATATAAACATCTTTTGAGAGTGCGTGTAATCTATGTTTTGATGCATAAGCTCAATTTAAATTATCTTTGGATTGAGCATCAATGATAAAACAATAGCACATTTTCAATCCATCTGTTACCATATAGCCTTGCGATTAGTTTTAGCCATAATTACACAATTAATAAGAACATTAATTTACATGCAATAAATTAGATCAATAAGAAACCATTGCTCTGATACCATTTGTTGGAAGAGTTAATCCCCGAGGCATGCATATTTTAAAATTTGATAACAATTATCAATGTGAAAATTTAAAGATTACATATTAATCTTTCTAACATGCATTAAGATCATATCTTTGCCTTATATTATAAGATCGTTTGATCTAAGTATTGCATATAAATTAAATAATTAAGATCATATCTTAATCTTTAAGATGAGAAGTCATACTACTCATCTTGAAGCCTGCCTTAAGATCTAAGGATCAAATCACTCACCTTAAGAACAGTAGGTAAATCCTTTGTGCTCTGTAGCCGCTCAATCTTTCGGCCTCTAGTATTGTCCACACGAAGCCCCCGAATGATCGGATTCTCAGGAGTGCTAGCTCACGGAAAAACAATTTTGCTGATCTTGAATTCTTCCACTTGAATCTTCCTCCAAGATCCACCAAGCTTTTGCTAACACTAAAATCACACCAGAATTTTCTGTTCTAACTCTTAGAACTGTAACACTTGGTTCTAACTGTTTAGAATTTTTGATCTCTTTTGATCTTGTGTTTTTTTTATTTGGTGAGGGATGTCCTCTATTTATAGTTTCATATTAGCCAGCTTATTGAATTCTAACATTTAGAATTCCGCTATTTTTGTGAAAACCAAAGAGACATATTAAATTCACACACTTATCAATGCATGAAGAGTTGTGTGGAGTGCTCTTCCAAAAAGGCACATTAATTCATACGCTTATCAATGCATGAAGAGTTGTGTGGAGTGCTCTTCCAAAGAGGCACATTAATTCACACACTTGTCAATGCACAAAGAGTTGTGTGGAGTGCTCTTCCAAAGAGGCACCATTTAGCAAAATTTATTTTTTTTAACTTGGGAATCATTTGAAGAAGACTAAAAGTTATAAATTAAATTCTGCATGAGAATTTAATTTCTCATGAGATGAGATTTTAGTTATCTCATCATGCAAGAAAACCTTTTTCAGACATGGGGTTTGGATTTTTGGTTTTAAGCTAATTTGAATTTATTGGATTAAACCAATATAGATCATGGTCCTAGCCCAAATCAAATTTGGCTAATCCTGAATCTATTTAAATCCAAATCAAATCTAATTTCAAATCAATATTTGAAATTGATTAGTCCTTCTAGTAGACTTAAACCGAATTGAATCTTATTCACTTGTACTTAATCCAATTGAGATAAATCAATCAATCAAATTGATTAATTAAATCATATACGATTCTCAATCGTTGATCAGCAAATAGATCATCCTAGGAAACTTCTATGCGTGTGACTCTCTAGGTTCGAACCTAAGCCGGTAGCATAGAAACAATTTTCTATACTAATCGATGTGCCCATCTAGCAATGGAACCCGATGTCCGGATAGGTCAAAGAGTTTACCGAGCAAACTCCAAGAACCCTAAGAAATAGTTACCGTATAATTCATCCTCTTGACCACAAATGCTAAGGATGGCTTAAGAGCTTGTCAACTCTAAACAGCAAATCCATAAAGTGATTTCAATTTTAGTGATTATGTGACTTTCACATGAAGTGCCTTGGCCAAGGTCTTGCTAAATTGAAACACAAGCATTTCTCCTTTTAACGGGATAGGTCAAATTCCATCTTGATCCACAACTAACTACCACAAGTACTTGACTGCACCCAGTAACCTTTCGTAGCTGGATTAGAAATTCAGGTGGTCCGGCACCTAAGTACAATGAGTTTCTTGTAAGCCACTGGTTGTGATCTTCAGGTCTGAAGGATACTTATACCTATATCTTCTCGGATTAACTATTGACAATAGAGTATCCAAAAATGAGTCACGTTTAGTGAAATGTACTCCTACACTTTCACCTATATGTCATACCAGTGTCTCTACACTCCTTGGTTAAGAGGACAACCAACAAATATGATATACAATGTCCTATAATTGATAGTACTATGGCCCTGTCATAGTATATCATTTGGTCGCGAACTCTTTTAAGGACCTTTAAAGATAAATCCTCCTTTATCGTGAAGGAAGATCCTGAGGGCTTCATTACTATTAGGAGTTTTAAGAAGATGTTCTTGTAATGAATAAACTGCCAAATAACTTTTATTAATATATCAATTTATATAAATTTACATCAGCATAATCATCAAATAATTAGCTTTAGGATACAATTCCCAATAGGCGGTGGCCTGGCCACCATGGCCAAGCCACCGTTTAAAAAAAAATAGTCGGGGTGGGGTTTTTCCCCCACCCTGAGTCGCCGGCCACGGCGGCGGCCGTGGCCGACGGTGGCCTGGCCACGGCGGTGGCCGTGGCCGGCGGTGGCCTGGCCACGGTGGCCTGGCCACGGTGGCCAGGCCACTGTTTAAAAAAAAATTGAAGATGGGGTGGGGTTTTTCCCCCACCCCTAAGGCGCCGGCCACGGCAGCGGCCGTGGCCGGCGGTGGCCTGGCCACGGTGGCCAGGCCACCGTTAAAAAAAAATTAAAATTGGGGTGAGGTTTTTCCCCCACCCCTGAGGCGCTGGCCACGGCCACGGTGGCCAGGCCACCGTTTAAAAAAACAAAAAAATAGTAGGGGTGGGGTTTTCCCCACCCCTTGGTCTCCGGCCACGGCGGCGGCCGTGGCCGTCGTCTCAGGCTGTGGCCGTGGCCGGAGACGACGACCACGGCCGCCGCCGTGGCCAGCGGTGGCCTGGCCACTGGCCACCATTTATTAACAAAAAAAAATAGTAAGAGTTGTGCCTTTCATTTTCATGACTGTTTCTCACACGTGGCTTTAGAGAATTGGCATGATACATCATGTTGGTTCAATAAGCTGCCAAGCCTATTTTATTTCTTTATAGCTATTTATGTAATAATATTTGTGCATTTGTAGTTATTTACAATTGTTATGTCTTGATTATTTACATTCTTCTTCAAATTGAATGATGCATTAAATTATGTAATGCTAGAATGAAAGTCTTGTTGTAGTTTTATTTAATTTTCAGCAATAAATTAGTAGTTTCAATGATTTATATTTTAGTCTTCACAAACATTTATATTGGACATAATAATCTTAAGAAGTCAGTGACTATATATATATAGAACACTATTCCTATATATGTATAATTGACAAGAATTTATGAATAACAAGCATAAGTTCGATTATCTTCGGATTTCCATATTATTAATCATAGCACTATAACCTTTAGACTCGTTTGAGAATTTGTAATACTTAGTCTTGCAAATTCT